>JAOXNV010024855.1:81938-100803 GCA_028565915.1 Momotus momota
AGGATGGAACAATGGAAGACCTTAATAATAGAATAACGGAATTACGGAACAATGGACAGATGGAACAATGGACAGATGGAAGACCTTAATAACGGAATAATGGAAGTATGGAATTATGGAACAATGGGACAATATAATAATGGAAGAATGGAACAATGGAGGTTTGGAATTATGGAACAATGGGACAATGAAGCAATGGAACAATGTGTCTCTGGACCAATGGAACAATGCGATGATGGAACTATGTAATAAGGGAAGAAAGGAACAATAAAACACTGGGACTATGGAAATGTGGAACAATGGAGGAATCGAGCAATAAAACAATGGACTGTGGAACAATGGAATGATGGAGCAATGGAATAATGAAACATTGGGACTATGGAACCATGGGACTGTGGAACACTAGCACAATAGAGGATTTTTTTTTCCATACTTTTAATATAGCTTCTGTCAAAAAAAGTACTTCCTTATGTATAATGAGAAATTTTGGTCCTATATATCCATGAGGGCAAAGGCTGTGGCTTCTCCTCACTATTGAAAAATTTCTCCTTATCTCTCTGCATCAATCTTTGACCCACTCTCACTCCTGCCTCCACTGTGTTGAGGTAATTGTGTGGGAAGTCGCTTTACAAACCAGGCAACTGAAATACTGGAGTTGAAGGTGTAAGAAGAGCTCAGTTGTTAAATCATCTTCCCAGAACGTAAGAAAAATGCCACACAGGATTTACTTTCAAACATTCTTCTGCACTGTGCATCATGTATTAAGCAATGATTGATTTTATTATTTCCCCCCCCACCCCCCAGGGAATCTCCAGCTTTATAGTTTTTTGTTAAAAGCTAGAGACAAACTCAGGCAGGGTGGGAGGAGGTTTGGGAGGGCACATAACAAAAGCTGTCTGAGAAGTAGTATATGAGTAGGGAAATTAATATTCTTAAAAAGGTGTACAAAACAGGAAGGGAGGTTTGCACCTGTGGCTAACTAGGAAAAATATAAATGATATGTAAGTTGCTTTGAGAACGGATAGATTTTTCTACCATGAAGACAGGATGGATAATTCTTGGATTCATTTGCCTAGGAATAGCAGCAATCTCTTTCTATGCACTGAGTCAGCTAGAAAAAGAAAATTCCTACAGTTTTATGTAAACAACAACAAAAAAGTAGAGTCAAACAAATCAAGACTATCATTCCCTGGAATTCTATGAAGATAACATTGCAAGAACATTGACAGGAGAGCTGCAAAAGTAAGAGTTCCATCTCTTTTTAAGATGTAAAAAAAAAAAGTGACTAGAAATGTCAAAAGTTGATAGCTTCTTCAAAAGGGATTCTAAAACTTCTGAATTTATGTCAGTTGGTATTTCTGCATTTCTAAAAGACCAAACACAGAAAGCTCTGAAGATACCCCCTAATTCCGCAACGCTGCTTTGATGATCACTGTTTAATGAGAAAAGCCACGGAGAAAAGTTCAGGCAATAAAAAGGAATTCAAATGTAAACTATAAATGCAAGAATAAATAAAAAGAAGGCATCTATGATCAGTAACAAGCCTGATATGCCAAGGCAGCCAAAGGAAAATCTGGGCAAGTTGGAACAGCAACAGCGTCTTTCTAAGGTACTTAACATGGAATGGACTATGACTGGCATACCTCATACACCAAAATACAGGAGGAAAATACATAATGGTACTGGCGATACCATCTTTAATGCAAAATGTCCTATCCTTCCATCTCTTCAGGAGTCCCCAAGCAGAACTAGGAGTCTGATTCAATCATTTTTCTCTACTTTTGCCACCTTTCCCTCCTTTTAAGTGTCCGTGGGCTCACGTTGTTTAGAAGTAACATAGAGCTGGACTCTTATCTGCATTTAATATTGCAGGTAGCTCCAGTGAAACTAGAAATATTATAAAAATCCATGTATTTTCTGCTTCAGTTCTAGAAAATGCAAAATTGATTCCTGTGAATTGTACTAGATTTGCCAAATGTGGAGAGGGAAAATCTCCATTTCTCCACACAATTAACACCTGCTAGATAGCAGCAATTTCATTTAACTCATGTATCTTAATCCTAGCTCAGGGACAGCATTTCTAAGTTAACACATGTACTCAGATTCATTTTAAAAGTTTAATCTGTGAAGCAATTAATTAAAAGTGCGAGTCAGAATAGTGCTAGTCAGAACAGGATTACAGCGGCCTGTAAATAAATTCAGTGTTTAAAAATCCTAAATGTGGTGTGAAATGTACACAGTTCTCATGCCCTGCTGTTTCACATTTCACAGAGCCCCCACTGACAGTACCATGAACATAGCTTAACTAGTCATCTCTTCCTACCTCCAGCTCAGGAGATGCTCTGATACTTCAGTTACCACTGCAACAGCCTTCTCTCTTCATGTGAGGTAGAAAGCAGACACGTGGGTTAGCAACACTGTGCTGCATTTCCTCACACAAATATTTCCTTCTGAGAGCAACTAAATCCTTTCTCATAGATTGGTGCATTTCGTTCTTAAAATAATTCCCACAGTGAATCAGGACAGCATGCTGGATCAGTACCTCCCAGTCCTGCACTACCAGGAAGATTCACTGCATTCCTGATCCATGTATTTGGATCACTGTCTGTGGGAGAAAAATTCACACATTGCCAGTGTGTAAAAACACGCAAATGCCGCTCTAGTATTTGGTTATGAACTGTGTGACTCAAGGGAAAAAAATTAGTTTCCATTGCTTCTCAGGAACATTCTTGCTATGAATTTCCAGAGTAACAGATAAGACAGTCCTTTATATATAGTGATTTATCTTCCTTAAAGCATCTATTTAGGAATCTTCTCAAGCCTGTATTTAAGTTCTCTTTCCCTTCCAGGCTATTGTTTAGCTGTTTAATACAGACGAAGCAGCTACTCTTTAAAAACTCTATCAGATAAATATTTTTTAGTATATATTTTTCCCAATACCTTGACACAGTCCACTGTTGCTACTACTACATCTGAATTCACACTCACAAATAGTGCAAGACGTATTCCCAAATGTAAGAAAAGAGAATGCATTTTTTTTTTCCAGTTTAAAAAAGCAACAAATCAGTTACATTTTAAATAAAATACTAAATACTCTATTACTGAAACGTGATTAAATTTAACAAATGAGTAGTATTTAATGGAACAACTGATCTACATGATCACACTGGAAAGCATCACCGTGCTCCAGGCCTGCATGACTCCATCAGCTCCTTAGGCTTCCCTCGGGCAAGGTTCAGACAAATATTCACACATTAAGGGATACTATTTCAGCACAGAAGCAAATACTAAGCACAATCTGTGCCATTATCCACAAATCACACCATTCTTCCTTATCAGTTGTACAGTTTTGTCTTCAATGCTAGAAATATAACAAAATTAATTTACAATCTTTTTTAAAGTCTTAATAATCATAGAAGTGAATGTAGCAAGCATTGTGCATACAACAGATATAGCCCCTCAAGAGCTTCCCTTTTAAAAACTGATATAAAACCTGTTCTGTATAGCTGTAATATGTCATTCAGTTCATGTCTTTCTATTTCGCCAGAGGGAAGGTGAGAAAAGGAGGGAAGATGGTGCTTACAAACTTCTGCATTTCAACAGGAAAATCATGACGACTGATATTACAAGATAATCAGACAATTAAACTCATTACCAATCTGCATTTCAACGCCGAACGCAAACACGTGTTCCAGATAAAATGGAATAGCCACACATCCTGAAAATTAAGCGATTATGGATGGACACAGAGAGATGCTTTACTATTATCTATATTAAATGTCTGATGAAAAAAGCTCAGGGGGGTAATTTTTCCAGTTGCACATAAAGACCTGAATATTCTAAGTGTCTCTCCTCATCAGTAAATGCCTGTTTGATCCGACTGTATGTCAGCTTCTCATTTTCAGTGAATGACCCAAATGTACATTCTGAGCACAACTGTGCTCTTAAGTGACCTGAATATAATTATTTCAAGATAAAATGTTTATTTTGTATTTCAAAATACAATCAAGAGGTAAAGAGTTAAACTTACCTTATAAAAAAATCTGTGGTTAGATCATATGCTATGACCAGAATTCAAACCAGCGTAAGACTCAACTACCAGTAGCCACAGTTCTGCTAAAAGTTCCTCCAAGAGGAAAGAAAAAAAAAAAAGAGAGCAGTGGTAAAATTGAGAGGTCACTCATGCCATAACTTCTAGAGAACATGATTTTTACAAAATGAATGCAAAAGCCTATGCTTTTTGTAAAAGATAATGTAACAGGTTTTTGAAAAATAATGGATTCAAGAGAGAAATGAAAAATGGTTTAAGCTGCCTTGAATAGTCTTTTACCTCTAAACTGCATCAAAACACTGCTGCAACATTTACCAATAGCGCCCCAAAGATGACTTGGACCGTAGGGTATAAAGTACACGTGCAGATCCTGAACACTTAACATAATATCATCAGTGTCATTGTCAACATTTTCAACAGAAGTGTCAAAGAAGACTGAATAGAAATATGAAAAGTACATTCTTCCAAACAGAAGCAAAAGATCTGTATAGGAGTAACATGAAATCCAAGCCCCATAGTACCAGGTCACTTCACTCGGCATGAACAAAAAGCTGCTCGATTCCTCACTGCAGGCACCGCAACAAAGAACCCACGTTACTACTCTCTAGCTGGGATGTTTCTTGGTGTTCATGCAGGTGTTTTACAAGCAAAGGTTCGATATTCCCTTTGCTCTTTTACTATTCTTTCATTTGTTCCCCACTCCAGAGGCTGTACCTGGGGCCAGGGGACCGTGCACAAACCGTCAGCCATCTCTTTAGCCAACACTGACAAGAAATCAGCCTTCTCAGGGCCTGAAAGAGCAAGGCGATGAAGGGAGCCAAGGGCCACGTATCAGCTGCAGTAATTTAGGCCTGCTTGTGTTTGTACAAAAACTCACAGATGAGACTGGAAAACAAACATGCTGATTTGGCCTTTATGGGACAGACGGAGTAAACGTTACTGACAACCGAAAAACTTTGTAAATGAAAACAGATTGGCATCCTTAATCTCTGTACCGCTTTTAGCTGTTCAAACTCGCATCAGTTGTTTAAACTAGCTCTGTGGGAGCAAAAGCCATCATAGTACGGCACTTCCCAGCTCAGCCTCGGTGCTTCACTTTCCGCCCGTGTGCTTCCTGTAACAAGTGGTCACAGGGAAGGAAGAAGAGGTTCCTACATTCATGTAAATGTTGTCCCCTCTGCTCGGACTTTGAATTGAAGTAACGTGACATTTAAGTATCAAAGACACGAACTTCAAAAATCACCTTAAAGGAATGTAATTTCAAAGCTCATTTGTGGCCAGTATACACTGACATCGTTAGTGTTGAGCCAAAGAGCCAAACATCTGAGTTGTGTCATTGAAATGTAATTAGAGAGGGACAACTCTGTGCTGTTTTGTGTGAGCCTGAGGAGTAGTGCAAAATGAAATGCCACAGAACCAGAAGCATCCTGTGACAACTTAATGGAACACAAGCAAACCAAATCTATGTGTGATATATTTTAAATTGCTGCTTCTAGATGAGCATCACAGAACAACAATTAATTGAGTATAGCTCAGTGGCATAACCTAAAATAACTGGGCAGTAAGAAGTAGAAATAGGATTTACGTGTTGGAACATAGAACCATAGAATAGCAAAGATTGCAGGGAACCTCTGGAGATCATCGAGTCCAAGCCCCCTGCCAGAGCAGGATCACCCAGGGCAGGCCACACAGGTACATATCCAGGCAGATTTTTGAAAGTCTCTAGAGAAGCAGACTCCAAAACCTCTCTGGGCAGCCTGCTCCAGTGCTCATCCTTTAGTCCAGGGAAGGACATCCCTTCTGGGTTCATAGAATAATGCTCCCTGCAACCACCAGAAGCCATTCTGTGAGCTATAAACTGGGAAGTTCAATGCCAAGGATTAGTGAATAGCAATGCTGTATGTTGGGCTGCAATATTTTTCCCCTAGACAAGAAGAAAAAAAGCTATCCTCGGATATGTAGTTAACCCCTGGACTTCTTGTCTCATTCTCTGGGGGAAAAAAAAAAGTAATTCTTTAACTTCAGTGAATTTGGATTTTTCTTCTGAAAGGCATATTACACAAGTAACATTTCTCCCATTACATATTATTTTATCCACTCTAAAATTAAAGATGAACAAATACTAATACAGCATATAATTTATCTTTTGACGCTAAAACCAGATAGAATTCATCAGAAGAGAAAGGATTTTTATAAGCCTTTAAGACAAAATTGTTTTCATTGATATCCCGATCTGTATATCTAAATGATAACATTTTAGCAGACTTTTTTTTTAGTAGAATCTTTGTATTTGCTAGTTCTATTAAAAACAAACAAACAAAACCCAACAAAAAATCACCACAATTTTAAGCAAAGAGACTAAATAAGGAAAGGTTTAATATCAAATGAAAAAGAAATTTTTTTGTGGAGTATCGGATCTGTCCAGCACAGGGGAATTGCCTCCAACAGGGTCACATTAATATAGTCTCTTAATATCTGAGAATCCTACCCAAGTGTACTATTAATAAGGTTCACAAATTCATCCCCTATTCAGAAACACACTAGAATCACACAAGTTAAAACTAACTCCACAGATCATCATTAACATTTCAAGCACTTTTTTTTTTCTTAAAAAAAATAATAAATCTTAAAGCCATGTGGTGAAATAAAGCTCTTTAAAACTTCATCTTAAAAACATTCCCGGTACCGGGTTTATGTAGACAGTGCTTTAGTATTAAGCTACCACAGATCTAAGCTAAGAGTGACATCCAGTGGAAAGACAGTCCCTATCTTCCTCTTTCTTCATATTATTGTGCAGATGGCCTTACCTTAGATAAATATATGTAGCTAGATAATATATGTATCTTATGAATATTCAGAAAGGTACATCTGTCTTGTATTATACCTGTCACTGGGAAGGCAGAGGTGGGCAAGAATGTCAAGTAACACTGGATTTCCACGGAGTTGAAAGCTGTGCTGGATCTTGACTCATTTGGTGTGAGACAAAATTCCTAGTGTTGTTTCACTATAACAAATGATGTGCTTTATAGTTAATTATTAAACCACAGATTGATTGAAGATTTTGCATGAAAAAGTAACATGCTTCTGACAATGTATTTGCACAGGTATTTATTGTCATAGATACCAAATTAAGTTGTATTTGGTAATACTCCAACTACTCAATGGCAATTAATTTTACAAGGAAAGAGATATACTATAAACATGGAAGCTGCTATGTTTTGATCTAATGGAGTTGAATTGTGAAAAGGAGAGGTCAAGGTTGGCTAGATTGAATTTTTTTTTTGTACAAGATAGAAGCAAATCCCTTGTATGTGAACAAGATTGTCTCCCCAGTTCCTCTCTTTGTATCTACATTCTTCTTGAGTGAAGAAAATAAACAAGCAGATACACTCCACAATCTCAGGTACACCTCTCTGCACTTGTGAGCCGTGAGAGACGTGAATGCTTAAACAACAGGAGATGAGCTCCACTTCACCATCACCAATTTCCCTCCTTTCTTTCCCGTACGCATGGGAAGGAAGAATGGGCATCTATGATGCTATTCTCCTCTTCCGTCTCTGAAGTTCCTAATGGTTTCAACACACTGGTTCTCATTCCATTATTGTCTGACCAGACTGGGAAGAAAGTTTCCCACTACTCTGGCTCCATTTTCACTACTTCTGCCTCCCACACCTTGCTCGATCTTAGAGTCAACATGGCTTGAGAGAAAACACTGGGGGGAAATAGTTCTTTTGCTTTCCACCCTATCCCTTCAGTTACTGGCTCTTGCCACAGCAGGTCTCACCTCTGCAAACTCGTATTTAAATCAGTCAAAAACTCTGTTAAACAGACAGTATCTGCTGCAAAAGTCTAGTAGGCATGGAAGAGTCTCCCTGTCCTTGTCAGCAAAGACACTCAACTGTTAACAGCCACCAATTTAAGACAAAGACGACAAATTAACACATGGTGATTTCTGTGCTCCTGAAAGAACTTCCAGGTATCTTCTAATCCCAGTTGCAAAGTAAATCCATACTCAATATAATAGGACACTGTTTCACAGCTAGTCAAATTCAAATCTGTAAAGAGGACCTCGTCTTCTACCACCTCCTCACCACCACTGTTCCACATACAATATTGGCTCTGAATAATGACAGTATTTAATTCTTAAGTTTAACAATAACTACCTATAAGGTATGGTAGAAAGATTCTTCCTTTATTGTAGTCATCTCTACAATATTCAAAAGCATTTCCTTTTTTTTCTGGTTAAATCTTCAAGTAATTTTCCCAATATATTTCCCAGCTTCCAAATCAAATAAGTGTTAATAGAGAAAAGGTAACATTTCTATTTCTATCTTTCTGCAAAAGATTTCATATATCAAAAGACACTGAAGTAACTACAATGTTGAATATTATTCCAAATTCTTAGACAAAATAGGTAAGACATCAAAGACAGAGTAAGTACCCACCTCGTTTTAAGAAAGGCACGTTTTCAGTGCTTAGCTTTCCATGCACAGAATCTAACAAGGGCTTAGTGTACTGACAATCTCTTCATTCAGTGAAATTCTTTTTTTTGTAACAATGACTATGCATCATATGAGGTACTCCAGCATAAAAGTCTGTGGGGAGTTTCAGTATTCAGAATAAATCACCCTTTACAATATTCTTTCTGTAAGTAAATAATAAAATTATTTTCCATCAAAATGTCTTTAGAGTAGGACGAGCTCACTAGAGCTGCAAAGGAAGCCTGACCAAATGATCAATGGCACTACTCAAAAGCAGAATTTCCCTCCACACCACCAGTTCTTACAGGCATAAAGGATCAACCTCTCAGAGACACAACAGATGAGGTGCACAACTGCATACACAGAGTCTCATGTCTAATCAGTATGTGCACTTTGTATAATATTATGAATTACTAAATGGACAACTAGCTGTGGGAATTAGTGCATGATAGAGTGTATTTTAAAATACACAAGAAATCAAGTAAAACAGAGCACTGAAATATCCCCCTGTAACCAACAGAAAGCATGTAGATCTTCTAATTATCACATTGGAGAAGATGGATCTAGTTAAACCAGGAACATGACTGGGAATTTGAAATAGCAGAAAGATCTTTCTTCAGAGACTGAAATGGTAGCTATAATAATCAAAAATGAATGTAAGTCTTATGAGGACATTTTGAGTGGGAAATATGGAAGATAGACAAAAATAGAAAGGCATGCCTTGGTACACTGGGTATGCTATAATTATGAGTGGAATTTTCCTCAGTAGAGAAAAAAATACAGTTCTTGATTACTGAATCCTTTGAAAGCAAATTGACACATTCTTCTCCCATACTCTCATATGAAGAGGCATTTATCCTTTTTGTGCTACACCTTTATTTAAGCGGGAGATTTCATTTCAGTGGAAAATACATCAACCTTAATATCTAGCACATTTATGCAACAGCTCAAGAAATATTTTCTAAGGATAGAAGCACAGTTCCGCTTTTTAGACAGAATTTGTCTAAAAACAATGCCTCATGTTGTCTCCCTGTATGTAAAAGCAGCCTGGAAAGTGAAAAAATAGCCCTAAATCTCAAAAACAGAAAAGTAAAAAGAGATTATGAACCTAGTACTGAAAACACTGAGCACATTACCTTGCAGGCACTACCAATACTCCCCGACATTTCTGTGTGGCTACTTAAGGAGCTACAACATAACAAGCACAGTTTAAGAACCACAAAAACAGATTAAAACAAAGGACAGTTCTTTCTTTGGTTTAAAGCAACACAGTTCCATTTAAATCAATAAAGCTGTGAATGCTGCATCAGTTGAAATGAAAATTTAACGTATTTTAAATACGATTACAAACTCCTGTTTACTATTTACACCTTTCCACAGTGGGAAAAATGGCACAAGTAGGGTTCTGATGCCACCCGAGTAGCTAAGGAGTCACATCAGATTAAATAGCTTTCAATCTACAAATAACAATGATTTCTGAACCCAGGACCCGGAATCAACATCCTTTGCTATGAAGTCAACATTGTGAATGAAACAGGAACAGAGTAACAAGTCATTAGGAATGACTTGCACAGGCAATATAAAGCAAGGGACTAGAGTCTCCTAAGTAAACAGAAGAAGAAACCAGAAAGGCTAAGGGGTGGAAAAGGGTGTTTCTTTTCCTTACATCTCTCTTAACAACAGAATAAAAAATCCCACATTTCCTCTGATCCAAATTCTGCAATGATCTAAGGCAGGAAAGATCACTGTGTCTGCACCAAACTTCCATCAGCCTGGGCTGAGCTTTTATATACCCAACGGTTTGTTAGTAAAAGCTGACAAAAAAATTGAAAGAGTAACTATATGGGACAGAGGCCAGCAAGTTAAAAGTAAAGAAAGAGTTGTGTAACCAGATTTAAAGAATTTGATAATAAAAGACAAAGAGAATTTAATTTCACAGTGCAAAGTACACCACCTAGGGACAAACCAAAAGAAGGAACTATATATTAAATAAGACAACTGCATTGCAAAGTTGGTAAAAAGAACAAATGAGGCTCCCTGAGGGCAATTCCATGAAGTTTCCAGCTCACACTGACAATATGAGAAGAAAAAACAGGTACAAAGATTCATTGCCTACACAGAAAACCAGTCACAAAATAGGATGCAAGTCTCAGGGCAGGTTTATCTTACTGCTAAAATAAATACTGCCTAAGTATTATCAGTGCATCCTTACTCGAGCCTCTGAAGCTTTAAGGGAAAAGAAGCCCTTAAGCACAGAGCTCTAGTTTTTCGCAGCACCTCCTGCAGCATGACACACAAACCTGAACAGGGATGCTACTCACGACAAAAACAAGAGGAAGGAAAACTTTTAAAGTACCCATCCTTTCTTTAAATTATTTTTTCTGTGTCAGGAATGTGGCCTCAAACACTGTGAAATAGCAACGTGCCAAAAGTCACT
Organism: Momotus momota; assembly: GCA_028565915.1. Lineage (NCBI taxonomy): Eukaryota > Metazoa > Chordata > Aves > Coraciiformes > Momotidae > Momotus > Momotus momota. Next base: position 92,908 of record JAOXNV010024855.1, read on the forward strand.
GTGTTTTACTTGTCAAAACAGCTTCAGAGGGATTGCAAATCAGACTGACTCTTTTACAGTAAGAATTCCACTGGAACTATATTCAAATAGAGAAGAGGCAAAATAAATCTGCCACTGGTACCAGGAAAAGCTGAAAAAAACATCACAAAAATAACAACAAAACATAAAAGAGGACAAAAGCCTTCTAACAATAGAACAGCCTTTAAATGGAGTGGAAAATCTGTCCCATTTGCCGTAAATTATAGCCCTGATAGAATACTGCACATTAAGTAACAACACTGAGCGGTTGCTGTAACAAGCATAAATTCTCCAGGAGTGCCCAATATTATAGCACTGTCAATCAACCTTAGTGTCTCTGAGGTATTCTGGAAAATACCTTTACAGGAATAGTCCCTGCAGATTGCTGAAATAAAACATTGTGCTAAAAAAAAACAACAAACTAATTTAAATAGCAAGAACAACCTTAACAATTAACAGTCCAGGTTAATGCCTTCCATGAGAATCATATGGACATTGAGAAGTTTGGGCACGTTTGGTTGGTTTATTTAGTTGGGGTCTTTTTATATCTGTATTGCAGCAGCATCTAGAAGCATCATTACAGCTATAGCTCCGTTAGATCAGTAGAGCAAAACATTCAAAAAGAAATAGTTCTATGCATGGAGGAATGTGAACTCCTGTGAAAAATGTCATAAAAATAGTTCCAAAAAAATAGTCACAATTTGTCTTCAAAAGATTTCAGATCTTCATTTAAGTGCTACAGGTTTCAGTTTTGGCTTAAACACATGACAGAATAGACTTCTGCAAAACAGTTAAATCATGCTGAAAATACTATACTTAACCACTACTCAGAAAATTCATAATCTCTTTTAACACAAGATATAATTAGAAAATGGAAAAAACACGAAGGAGGCACACAGAGATCAGTATCATATCTATTGAAAGTACCAATCAGTTAGTACTTAATCACCTTTTAATATCTATCTTGTTAAAGCCTCAGTTTCCCTTAAACTGTCAGTTTACAGTCTCTCAAGGACTGGTTATTTCTGACCTGAAACTCAAATCCTAAATCTGTTACCCAAGCTAACGAATCACACATAGTGATATGTGAACTTGTATAACAGAATAAAACACCTTAGCGAAACAGAGGCTGAAAATCAGATCTAGATCTAAAACTTTATTTGGACCTGAAGATTATAAAGAGAGCAGCCAGAAGTCTAAATGTTAATCACTCTTTTCTTACAAGCTTTAGAGAAATTATGTAGAGAGGAATTTAACTCTGTATTGTATTCTACCATTGAAAGCAGTGCATAAAATGTTCTAACTTATTTTAAAAGAAGTTCCATGCTCCAATCAAAAGTTTTGTGAGTAAAAAAATCTGAGGCCAAAAGCTCCAAAGTATACCTACTTTTATCCTCTGACTGTATTAACATAGTGCTCTGCATAATAGATCAAAACCACGTAATACTGAAGAATATTGATAGATGAAATTCTTTATGTTCAGTCTATGAACTCAGCCATAGTGCACCAGAGAGAATATACATTATGTCGTATCAGAAAACGGTAAGAGCATATTCCATTAATCTGTATGTATGTGGGAATAATTCTCTTATCTTTCAGAGAATTTAAACCATTTTCACTTATTCCAAACTCTGCCAGAGCCCAGTTGGACAAAACCTTAGATAAAATTGCCAGCTCGCCAATGACATCCATTCTCCACAAACCTTCCATAAGGGCCCCAAGTGCACGAACAGCCCTTAAACGCCCTGCCCAGCCTAACCTGGTACTTGCACCCACACAACCAATGCCCAAGGACCAGGGACCTTGCTGTGGGACCGTGCTGGGGTCACTCGCAGCTTGTGGCTCAACCTCCTTCATAGGACAACCACACCTTTCTGGTCCCAGACATCAGTTCCACGAAAAATAACTCATCTTCTTGGGAGGGGTGAAGGGGAGAAGTACTGCCCATCTATTTGGTCTCAGTGGCCCAGGATGTCAATTAAAAGCTATTAGCAGGATTCCCTCTTTCACAGCTACAGCAATTTTTTTTACCTAGACTCAAAAATTTAGAAGTCTACCTTCTCCTTCCAATTAACTTGCCAGCTCCTTGTCTCATCCTCCACTTAAAAATATTAAAGAGAACAAGTCCAAAATAGTTGGAGTAAAAGCAGAGAACGCAGTCAGTGACCAAGGCCCGCCAGAGACAACACTGAGACAAACACCCAGTTCTTAAAGACGAAAACTGGTGTGCCTCTGATCTGACTACGGCAGTGATGAGGCATCATCAAGAGGGAGCACTGGCCTCATTCATACCCATCATAGCAGCACAACAAAACTAATTATAACAAGAGTAAAATATCTGGGAAAGAAGTTGATGCTTCAGTGATTTCATGACAAGACTGAAAAATCAAAGTTATGAGTTGAATTTGGTCCAAATGTCAGGAAGAATGTTCTTTATCTGACAACAAGGACTTCCAGCAGTATCTTCAGAGTCCTAAAAATGTTAGGAGAATATATCGTTATGCTGTTCTGTGAACACACCAGTGAAAATATTTTATTTTACAGACCTATTCATACATGACTCTAGAGGACAAAGCAGTAACATTTAGAGAATTTAAGTGTTTTAATAAGCAAAATTTGGAGACAAATCAGACAAAGATCTCAGCACAGGATTAAAGTCATCTTTTAAACAAGGAAGGTGAGATGAAAGCACTATCAGTATATACTAGTTTAATTTCTATCTCCTTTTCTTACATTCAGTACTTAAACCACTTCATAATGTTTGCTTAATAATATCTTACTGCTACTCAAATTACCATCAAAATGTGCTTCCGAATTAAGTCATTGGGGTTTTGTTTGTGGATTGGGTCTTTTGCAGTTTTTGTTTTGTTTTTTATTATCCCCAGCACAAAAAAAAAAGTAATTATTGAAATGCAGTATTTGGACTGAGTCTCCAGAGACCCTGAAATGGCCACCCCTCTGACACTGTACTCTCCCGGTCATTTGACTGCTGTGATAATTCTGAAGGTTTAAACAATCAAAATATCAAGATCACCCTTTTCCTACTAATTGTTTCACTAAAAATAATACAAAAAAAAAAATCAAGTTTAGGAAATCAGGCACTGTTTGGGATGCTTTTCCTGTGCAGACATTGCAGAACACACACTAACTCTGCAGGACTGTGGTGATGAGAAATAGGAAGCTTAAGCCATTATCTTTCATTCCAGCACAGAATGCTGGAATTTGGTAACCAGTGTTTGAATAAGGACTTTATCTTTCGAGTCTTTTTTTTTTTTTTTTCCCCCCCCATTTCATCACTCAGGAAATAATTTGGTCTTCTCTGATACAGTCACAATTGAAACGGTAAAAGTTGCAGAAACACAACATTTCTGCAGAGCTAAGTGGAGTGAGGGAAGAACAGGCTATTAGAAGGAAAGGCTACTTTTGGAAATTAGTATCTGCTTTTCTGGAGGCTTCTTGAACCAGATATCAAGTCATTTTATTTTATCTTTTTCTTACTTGGTCTGAAAGTTTCTTCCATTGCAATCTCTCAGTATTCAACAGAAAGCAAACTAATCACTTGATAATGACCTTTTAAATGCCCAGATTAACCTTAATGGTTTTAAATGGAATTTTAATGAGCTATTCTAAATATAACTAATTATTTGCTATTTATATACATAGACACAGACAGAGTCTTTTTAATAAATGACATTTTAGCATAAGATGTTGTTTTAAGCAGCAGTTTGCACAGAGTACACCACAGGAGAGGCATACATATGTATATACTCACATACACTCATGCTCTGGCCTGACAAGCCTGTCTAATGGGATGGTTTCAAACAGGGGATCCATATTCAAGTCCATGCTCTGCCTGCCTCCAGGCAATGCAAGATAAACTGCTCTGAACCAAGAAGAACAGAGATTTAAATCTGTATCTCCCACATGTCATGCTAGTGCTCTATGCACAATACATACATTGGCGATAGACACACGCTTACTTCCCCAAATCAAAAAGTAGAAATTCCAACTTTGACAATCCAATTTCAGGAAAATGGTCAAAGCATTTCAAACTATTCTGGCATGAAAAACAACTTGAAACATCAGGAGATCCTGAAATAATGAAAAAAACAGGTGTATGAAGTGTAATTTTGCACAAAATCCATTTTATCTTTTTGAGAAAGGAGATAAGCATGGCACACTTGCCAAAGTTAGCCTTTCAGTCAAGTGACAAGGTGATAAAATGATTTGTTTGATTTGCTTTTGATGTTGTTTTCTTTTGTTAAAGGGATAATCAAGCAATGCTTCTTGTAGAACTCTTAATTCCAATCCCTGCAACTCCTACGGTATAAAGATCAAGGTATGAGAATACTATTAATAAAACTTACAAAGCATGGAGACGAGCTGAAGAAGAGTGGCAAAATTGCTTCCTTCACAGGCCCACAAAAACAACTCTGTTATGTGCTACAGCATAGCTTAAACTTGGACAGAAGAACTAGTACACTTGAGTTTGAGCTCTAACATTTACATATCTTCCAGACTGAACTGTCAAATGAACTTCATCCACCTCCATTTCAGCAACTCTAAAACCACATTTCAAAATGTTTTAAATAAGGTTTCATGAAACTGCCTTTAACAGAGTGCATGACACCCAGCTATCATAGAACTTCAGGATATACCAAAAAATTTACAGATAATTATTGAGTTCTACTCTCTTGGTCTTAATTTGACTTAATTCACTCATGTTTATTGTGCCTATCTCATAGGCAAAAGTATAATATCTCATGTTTTCTGACATCTGCCATCTGAGATGTTTCCATAGAAACAGTAAAAGATCTGAAATTTACTTCAAGTATCTGTTAGAAAGTGACTTTTCCCCATTTATTTCCTCTATCATAAAATAAACACCAAAATAAATAACAACAACAAAAATCTCTTAAGACACAATTAGGAACATTAGTAAATAGCTCAGTTATTTCTTTATCAGGAAGACAGACTTAAACAACAGGAAAAAAAAAAAGGAGGCTGGCTATCTTACAGTATTTCAGAAAACAAATATCAGAACTGGGGATCTAGGGCTGAACACCGTGTTTTCTGGCAAAACAGACAGTTGCTTTTAGTATTTAGTCACAGTTAGTATTTTCTAACACTGAAGAAACCAGAAATGGCAGTCAGCACTGGTCATTCATCCTCACCTCTGCAAAGCTTTGCTGAAATTATTGACAAAAATTGGGAGGAGGGGCGTGGAAATTTAACTGTGCTTTAGATAAAAAGTAAGATATCTTGAGTCAGATAAACTATCATGATGTCTAGCAGGTGTGTTACAGTCCATTAAAACCATTGGCCAAGATCCCTGATAAACCATCTAACAGCTTTTATGGACTAGTCTCTTTTTTTGTTGTAAAGTCTCTTTTCACAAGCTAGTCTCTTCTCTGTTGCAAAGTCTTTTGCTACAACAGAAGAATATGAAAAACAAAAGAAAATTTTGCCCTCAGGACAGAGTGGCAGGATAAGGACACTGAAATACAGTTTTCACGACTTAGTACACTGCAACAGCAAAATTCAAATATTGTAGATTATGATTTAAATTAGAAAACACCCCCTAGAGACTACTAGATTCTTTTTTTCTTGATCAATGTGTCAAAATTTAGTTCTGCATGGAAACTTTTCAAACAGAATTCAGAGTTCAATTCAGTGGAAATTAAAGATCTACTCATCCCAACAACAGTTAAATTGAAAATCTTTAGAGAAGAAATTTTAAAAGCCAAACCTTCAGTTTCCAAAACGGAAGTGTTCTATTTTGGCTTCTTAAAGTGACTGAAGACATTTCGGCAATTTCAGATTTAGTGCAAGCTTTACCTCAGTGCTGCACTACTTGTAACTTCTTGTTAAAGGAATGCAAATTCTTTGCACTTTATTTCATTTTGTTTTTCAATATTCATATGAACAGTTTTAAAGCCCTATGTATAGTTTCACTTTTTACCATTAGAAAATAATCTAATGGAAATCTTAGTTTTCTGTATGTTACATAATATCTTTTGGGTACAGAGGTGACTGGTTTGCTCCTGTGACTAGCAATCTGTTAATTCCTTTGGCTTTTCATTTTTATAAAATATGCTTCTAACTACACTAGCTTATTTGAATTTCCCACTGAAACACACGCAAATGCCATAAACAGAGCTCTGGTTTAAGTAGTTCTATTAAAATTCATGCATTGACTGAAATAACAAATGAACACAAGACAAATTTTTGCAATCTTTGTAAATCTGATTCATACAGTTCTCTAAAAGCATAAGGTTTAGAAAAGAGACTTCTCGTACCTTTAGGTAGCTAACAAAAAAGCAAAGCAAGTTTAAGAGTCAACTTAAATAGGTTCTTTATAATAAATGTTATCAGAATTCCTCCACATAGTAGTACTTGCTATTACAGTACTCTGTCATACTTCTCAGACTTCAAAGATAATTTTATCCTCAGAAGTTCACTGGACAAATGTGTGTACGTACATTTTTTTCCTTCTCCTCAAATAATTAAAAGGCTGTAAAAACATTCTTGCCTTTGCCTGCTCGACAAGTTCATGATCTACATTCCTCACACAGCGACAGGCTGAAGAGAACTGAAGCTCACAAAAGACTTGAAATATAAATTACCATGATTTGGGGGGGGTGCCAAATAAATATAAAAATTCAAGTTGTGAGGAGTTTGGCAAAGAGTTATACATTTCTCATTGAAGCACATCATAACCCAGCTGCAACCTACGACAGTGAACAAGTACACACTTACTGTCACCTTGCTTAGCTGCAATCACTTCATATTTCTATAATAAAAGGAAGCAAAAAATTGGTGTGTCATAAATAGAAAAAAATGTCCATGTGCATTATGTGCTTACAAGTGGAAAAAAAAAAAAGTTAGCGGACCCTTGAGAGTTGAACCAAACTGCTTTATTTCACCCTCATCTCCTTCTGTCTTCTCATTTTACCCCAAACTTGGATTTCTCAGTATTACACACTTTTCTTCGTTCCTCAAAACAAGGATCTTAGATAACACTTGTCTGTTACTTGATGAGATCGGTCACCTCACAAATAGGGATGCAGACAAAGCAGAGACACTTAATGGCCTTTTCACCTCTGCCATTAACACAATGATGGGCCCTGGGACTGTGACTTGGGGGGATGACAAACTCCCAGCTGATTCCAAATTTATTCAAGACTTACTGCTCCAGCTGGATGCACATTAGTCCATGGGGCCTGATAGAATTCACCCCAGGGTACTGAAAGAGCTGCCTGATGTTATTGCAGGATCTCTGTTCATTATTGGTCATTTATTGAAGTCCAGAGATGTCTCAGTCAACTGGAAGCTGGCAAGTGTCCCACTTTTCAAGAAGAGTAAGAAAGAAGATCCTGGTAATTACACGCCTGTCAGTCTCACTTCAGTGCCTGGTAAAATTACAGAGGTTATTCTGGGAGTTAGTAAAAAACACTTGAGAGAATGCACTCATCAGTCATAGCCAGCACAAGTTCCAAGAGAAAGTCCTGCTCAACCAACTTAACTTCCTTTTATGACAAGTTCACCCATCTGGTCAACCAAGGGAAGCCAGTACATGAGGGTTTTTTTGGAGTTTAACAAAGATTTGGGCACTGTCTCTCACAGCATCCTTATAGAATCATAGAATAGTTCGCGTTGGAAGGGCCCTCTGAAGGTCATCTAGTCCAAGCCCCCTGCAGTCAGCAGGGACATCTTCAACTACAACAGGTTGCTCAGAGCCGTGTCGAGCCTCACCTTGAGTACCTCCAGGGATGGGGCCCCAACCACCTCCCTGGGCAATCTGTTCCAGTGTTTCACTACCCTCATGGTAAAGAACTTATTCCTAACATCCAACCTAAATCTGCCCTTCTCTAATTT
>JAOXNV010024856.1:0-22221 GCA_028565915.1 Momotus momota
GCCGACGGCGGTTTTCCCCCCTGCCCCCGGGGGGGCCCCGGGGGGGGCCAGGGGGGGGGGGGGGGGGGGGGGGGGGGGGGGGGGGGGGGGGGGGGGGGGGGGCTGGGCTGGGCTCCCTCCGGCCGCTCCACCGCCCTCCCGCCGGGATCGCTCCGCAGGAGCCTTTGGCAGCGCGGGCCCCGCCCCCGCGCGCGAGACGGCGGCGATGCCCCGCCCCCAACCGGCGGCGGGTCACCCCGGCGGGCGCGAGGGGAGGGCGGGGCCTCCTCAAGGGCACCGCGCCTGCGCCCCGCCTTCCCGGGCGTCCCATTGGTGGAGGTCGTGTCCTCGCGCGTGCGCCCTAACAGAGCGCGGCCGGCTTTATAGGGCGGCGACAGCGGGTCTCGCGGGTAGGGTCTCGTGGCATGGCGCGGCTTTTGCTCCCGCTCCCGGTGCTGCTCCCGGTGCTGGGTATGGGAAAGAAGGGGAGCGGGGGTAGAATCCGTCGTCGTGCCGGCCGTGTTGGGGTGTGGGGGGCGGTCGCCGTGTTCGCGGCGGTGCTCGGACCGGGAGAGGGTGGTGGGAGCCGTCCCGCTGTGCACCCGGGAACAACACCCCCACACACACGCGCACAAGTGGGGTGATGGGGTGCCCGCGCCCCCGGGAGGGGGATCCTATCCCAGAAGGGGCGTCTTGGGGGGTCCCAGGGTACTGAGACCCCCCCCCCCATCTTCTCAAGAGGCAGCGCTGGGGTTCCCCGTCTGGTAAATGGGGGGATCCTGGGGATCCCCCGTCGCTCCGTCCGGTCCCTGCGAGGAGTGAGGGCCCCCGCTTGGTTGAGGCTGCTGTGAGCTCTGGAGCGGCAGCGTTACCCCCCCGCCCCAGTTCCGGATCGGGGCTTTACTCCCCCTCCTTGGGTTTGGCGGTGCTGGGCCATCCCCGGTTACCGGTGCTAGAGGTCCCCCCTCCCGGGACCGGCTGGCTGGGCTCTCCCGAGCGGCAGCGCTACCCTCCCCATCTCGGTAAGGGCTCGGGACACCCCCGGCGCCGGGGGGCTGCCGTCCCCGTCTGTCACGGAGCGCGGTGCTGGGGGTGCCTGCCCGGGATCGCTGGTCCTGTCCCCCCGTCCCCCCCCCACTCGGCCGGCAGTGCGCACAGTCCCGTTCCCCTCCACCCCCAACCGGCGGGGGCGGACGAGGGGGGGCCTCAGCCGCTTCCCCTTTTCGGGGTGCGGGGGTGCCGGGACGCAGACGGCGGAGCCCGGCGGGTGAGCGGAGCCGGGGGCGAGGGGGGCGGCGGGGTCCGGGGTCCGGGGGGGCGGGAGCGGCGTCTGCGCCGTTTCCTGGCCGGCGGGCGGAGGAAGCCATCGCTCTCCGCGGCTGACAGGGCGCTGGCGCGGCGGCGGAGCCGGGGGTGGGGGGGCCGGGCGGGGGGCTCCAGCCACCGCCTCCCCCGCCGTAGCATATGCCCGGGGCCAGCTCGGGGGCGGCGGAGCCCCCGCGGACTTCTGGCAGCGGCGACCGGGAGCAAGGGGGGGGGCCTGCACCACCGGGTACTCCCCGGTGGGTGGGAGAAATCCTTCGGGGACAGGCAGCAGCACCCCTATCCGGAAGGGAACACCGGGACACAGCCCCCCGTGCCTGCTGCAGCCGAGGTGTCCCCTAAATCTGTACTGCTGACCTTTGACCTCGTTGGGCGGCAGGGGCTGTCCCACAGCCCAGTGGATGCTGGGGGGACATGGGGGCATCCGCACGGTGCCCATGCCTGTCCTCACCGTGAGGGCGGCCACCCTGCTTCAGGGTCAGATATGTGCCGGCCGGTGGCTCTGGGTGGGTGCAGCACCCTAACCACTGGCCCCATGCTGGGATTAGCGGGTGACGGCTTGGTGGCTTAGCGGCCCCGCGGCTGCTGCTCCCGGGCCATATGTCACCCGTGGGCCCTGCGCCCTGCCCTTGGGGGTGACCTTGCTGTGGTGCGGGGATGCCTGTGGCCCTGCGGGTCCTCACGCTGGGGATGGGGATGCTAGTGGATGCCCGGCCCCTTCAGCCACGGCTCACGGTCCTCCAGGTGACAAGGCCATCACCAGCGGGCACCGGCGAGGCAGGGAGGAGGGCAGAGTGCCCCATTCCGTACTGCCGAGTGCCGGCGGGTGCCTTGTGCCAACTGGAATGCCCAACTTCACCCAGCTGTCCTGGCACACCCGCCGTGTCTCCAGTGCTCGGTCCCTGTGCCGGGAGTGGCGTCGCGGCTGCTGAGCCTGGGGAGGGCCCGTGCTGCCGCCTGCCCTGCGGCGCTGGGATTCACCAGCTCTGCGGCTCCCGCTCTATTTATAACCAGGAGGCTCTGGCGTGTCAACGTGCCACACTCAGCTGCGCCGGCCATGGGCAGAGCGTGTCCTGGGCCACCCGCACTGATGCCAGCGCTGCCACGGAGGGAGTGGCTGGACTCCGGTGTCCCCCAGCCTTTTTTGGGGTGCTGCTGCAGCACTTAGTGAGAGGTCCTTGTCTAGCAAAGCTTTAGGGCCCTCTCAGAGTGTGCCCAGATTCCCCCTAGTACCCAGAGGCACCCCACGCCATGGAGCACCCCTGTGCCGCAGGGCCCCCCGTGGCAGTGCCAGGCTCGAGGGGGAAGGGCTGCGGTGCCGGCAGGCGCGGGGGGGGCTGCGATCATATCTGTGGTGACACATGTGCTGATTACGGAAAATGGGTTAATCTCCCTGCGGCTGGAGGCGGCTTAGTTGGGGGTGGCTCGTGGCAGGGCCCGACGAGGGGCCTCGTGCGCCCGCTCTGGCCTCTGCCGTCCCCGGCTGAGCCTCGGCTGCCAGGCTGTGACAGGGGACATGGCGATGGCACACGTCTGCGCCAGCCTGGTCACCACACGGTGGGTGGTGGTGCCGATGGTCCGGGGTGGTTTTGGTCCCCTCATCCAGGTACACCAAATCCCAGTCCTGATCCAGTCCCCCAGAGCTTGCCCAGGGCCGAGGGCATGGTGCCACTGAATCTCCATGCCTGGGGGTGTCGTGCCGCCGCCCGCCCGATGTGTCCACCCACGGCAGGCGCGGGCGCCGTGTCCCGAGTGGCCCGGTGCCGCGGCCCGGCGGCGGAGCCAGCTGCACTTGTCTGCCGGCTGTCGCCGAGCCAGAAAGGGCTGTCTGGGGCCGCGCTGTTCCCGGCACGCCGTTCCCAGGGCGCCGGCTGCGCCGCATCCAGGGCTAAAAACAACCAGGGGCTGCCGCGGGTGGTTGCCGGCCTGAGATCCCACCGTGGGATCCTGCTGCTTCCCGGGGGACTGGAATGGGGCACACCAGGACTCTGAACCCCCCAGCAGCGGGCAGACCTGCAGGACCTGTGGTTCCCTTGGCTTGTCCTGAGGGTCGGGCTGGGCCTGGGGCTGCCACCTCCATGGACAGGTGGAGCTGGGGTGTGGGTGGGGGTCCCCAGGGCGCTGTGAGGCCATCCCATGGCGTTGATGGGTCCACAAGTGCCACTGAGCTGTGTTGACCCAGCGCTTCCAGGATCTGGCTGGTCAGCAGCCATGGGGCAGCTGGGCCAGGGCAGTGCTGGTACCGGTGGCAGCATAGCACCACCGTGCCTATCCTGGGGGCCGAGGCGGGGGCTGTGGCACCTGTTCCCGCAGAAGAATGGCGTGTCTGGCGGCGGGTGCGGGAGGTGTAACTGGAGCGGCGCGTTCCCGGTGTAACCGGACCCAGCCGGGCTGCAACAGGTGGAATTTCAGTTTGTGGCTCCCACCCGGCAGTGAGATGTAGGGGTGCCAGGGCGAGAACCCACGCTACAGGACCAGCAGCCGCTCCCTGGGGTGCCTGTGTGCCCCCGTGGGTTGGGGAGGCCAGCATGGACGCTGTCCCTGCCGGCAAGGACACTGTCCCCACTGGCCAGTGCTGCGTCCCTGGCCCTGTGTCCATGCTGGGGCAAGCGGTGGTGGCAGGGTGAGAGTTGGTGCCAGGGCATAGGGGCACTGGCTCTGCTCGGGGACCTGTGATGGGGCTGAGCGAGTGAGATGCGGGGTCTTGGGGTCCACACTGACCCCAGCACCCCCAGATGCCCTTGAACGAGGGCTGCGGGCAGCCCCGGCTCCGGCATACGGTGTCTGTGCCGAGCATGTGCCACCAGCTCTGGCCCTGCCGTGCTGGGCCATGATTCACGCCTGCCCGGGGACGTGAGAAACGTGACGGTGACTCACGGCCGAGATGCTTTGGGGATACCGGGAGGGGGTTTTGCTCTGCAGCCCTGCCTGGGGGGCGCCTCGCGCCCCCTACATCACACTGGCCAGGCCGGGGGGCCGGTGGTGGCGGAGGGCGGCCGAGCCCTTGGCCTCGCGTGTGAGGCCACCCCAGGTCGGGTGCTGCCAGAAGCGAGGAAACCACAGCCTGTGACCGCAGCGGCTCCGCGGGCGCTTCCTGCCTTGCCCGGGAGGCTGCCAGCTGAACGGGGCCACCCTACTGGCCCTACGCCAGGGGGCATGGCACCCCCTCCCGCTGCCTACGTGCCACGGGGGCGGCCTGGCACTGGGGTGTCTCCTGGACCTGTCCCAGTGAGGGTGGGGGACACAGGCAGCAACCACCCCTGCTAGATTTGGGGAGTAGAGTGATCTGGCTTAGAGCTGGGCTGGCAGCAGTGCCAGGGCAGAGGAGCAGGGTGTCAGGGGACTGGGGTGACCGGGGAGCAGAGCGACTGGATCTGAGGTGGCATGGGGGCCATGGCAGCAGGGTCAGGGCTGAACTGAAACCTGGCCGCCCGGGAATCGAGAGCGGCGAGGGGAAGCTGCGGTCGGGAGCGCGGTGCCCGCAAGCATGACAGGAAGGGCTCGGTCACTGCCCGCCACCCCGCCAGGCACTCCAGAGCAACCCCGGCCCCGCTTGCCCCCGCGGTGCCAAGGGGGGGGACAGGGCGGTGCCCCCGCTCACCGGCATGTCACATCCGGACGCTGGCGCTGCCATCGCCGTGTGCCCCGGCAGGAAGCATTGCTGGGTTTGGTGATATGACATGGGCACTGGGGCTGGGGGTGCTGCCTGCGCCGGGGGCGTTTGGGAGCCTGGGGGGTGCTGCTCTATCCCGTCGGTGGGGACGGGCTGCCGGCAAGGTGGTTTCCGTGTCTCTGCCATCCCGGTGCAATCCCTGTCACTCTGCAGTTAGCGTTGGCTGTGCCGGGCACAGGATGGGGCCCTGCCTGGGTATGGGCTGTGAATCCCGCCTGGGGTCACAGCTGGGGGCTGCATTTTTGGAAGGGGTCTCTTGGGGTCGGGGGTGGCTTGTGCCAGCGCTGCCCAGCCTATCTGGGTGTGTAGGGTGGGCTTTGTGCCCTGGTTCGGGGTCATGGGTGGCTTGAGCAGCCGTGGTCCCCCCAGCCACGCTGCCGCCAACCCTGGGAACTGCTCCAGTCTGCGCGTCCGTGCGTCCGTCCGCTCCCGGGGGCCACCCTCGGCCTGGGCGGGAGGTTCCTCGTGGTTGGGATTTGGCCCGGGCCCCGCGGCCGTGTTTTCCGCGGGGCTGGAACGAGGCGCTGGATTCCAGGAAGCTCCGGGCCTCGTCCAGCTCCTGACGGGGACTGGAGGAAAAGGCGCCGGGGAGGGTGTGTGCGGGCCCCTGCCGAGGGGCTGCGGGCCCCCAGCCCCACACTGCTGACCCAGGGCATTCCGGGAGCGGGACCTGCCCAGGATCCCAATTTGGAATGCTCCTGTTGGGGAGCAGCCGTGCGATGGGGTCTGTGATTGCACAAGGGCCTGTGGGGGCTCCTCTGGGCTGCAGCTCCTTCTGCTCACGGGGACCTACAGAACTGGGGCCGGCTGGGCTCGTTCTCTGGACCTTCCTGGCTGCTACTGCTCCTGTTGGGCACTGGGAAGGGGCCGGGGGTGCTGGCAGCCGCCCGCCAGGATCGAGGTGCACAGTGGCCAGGCCGGCGATGCTGGCCTCACTTGGTCCCAGGCTGGCGGCGTGCGGGGAGGGGGGAAGGGGGGGGCAGGAGCGGGTTGAGTAATTGGGCCCCGGCATGGCTGGCACGGTGCCTGGCGAGCACTTGGCACGGGCAAACATAAACAGTTCTTCCCGCGCCTCTCTCCCCTCTGCTCCCCCCGAGCAGTGCGACTCGGGGGCCACAGCCTGGCTGGGGGCCACGGGCAGCCCCTCATACGTGGGGACCAAGGTCCCTGCGGTGCCCTGTGGGAGCCCCATGTGAGGGCCGTTGGCTCCCTGGTGCCAAACCGTGGCCCCCGTGCCTGAGCGGACGCTGACCCGGCGTCCGGCACTGTGCCCCGGCGGTCGGTGCCTGTGGGAATCCCGCACGCGCTGCAGCTCCCACCCAGGTGCCCTGTGCTGGGAGGGGACGTGACCCCCACCCTGGCCACCGCTGGGTACAACCCTGGGGGCAGCTGGGCCAGAGATCTCCCCATGGGTGCTCCAGCCGGTCCCTGCGGTTCATGGGCAGCACTAGGGCTGCGGGTACGGGCATGAGCTGGGAGGACTGGGGGTCCTGCCTGTGGTGGGTGCACCCAGTGGGGTGCTGGGGGGGGACGGGCAGGGCCATGCCCGGCCCAGCCCCTCCCCAGTGCCTCGCCGGGCGGCCCAGCCTTGTTCCTCAGGATCCTTTTCCGCCTCCGCGGGGCCGGGAGCCAGCACTCTCGGCAAATAAACAGCCCCCGCCGGGCCCCGCGCCAGCGCTTAAATAAACAGCCAGCCTGGGATTGTGAAAGCCCCGTGCCCCCCTTCACACCGCCGCCCCCCTGGCCTGGGCTGGCCCGGCCCGCGGGGTCCGTGTCCCACCAGGTTGGCGTGGGAGCTGCCGGCGCGGCACATGGCACAGCATGGCACGCGGCACCAGGCGGGGGCTGCGTCCTGATGGACAGAGCCCAGCCCTGCAGCGGGCGGTTGGGCTGAGCCCCCCGGTTGCTGGTCCTGGAGTGGGGGCTGAGATCCCTTCTGCTTCTGGGCCGGGTGGCTGAGCCCCCTTACTCTGGGTGCAGGTGTTGGGGGAGCGGAGCCGGCGAGGGCATGAGGCTGTGACAGCAGAGCCAGACTGGAGCAGAGCCGCTGTCCTCAGGGGACCCCGGCGTTGCCGTCCCCCCCCGCCAGCTGCCTCGCAGGCCCCGGGGCTGGGGCAGGGGGTGCTGCCCCCCTGGGACCCCTCAATGTCTCTCTGCTCCCAGGACAGGCCCAAGGGAGCAGGTTTGGGGGCTGTTGCATGGCCGCTGGCCCAAAGTGGGTGTCCGGTAGGGCCGCAGTGTCCCCATGCCGTCCCCTGCCCCCTCGCCCGCTAAGCCGGGATTAGCGACCTGCGCCTGCCGGGCCCCGCCGGCCCCGGTGTCGTTAATCTGGGGGATTGGCGTTAATCTCACAGGGAGCCCTGAACCCGTCCGGCTGCGCCCTCCTGGGGCTGGGAGGGATTGTGGCCCCCGGGTGGGTGGGGGTCTGGGGGAAACTGAGGCACAGTTGGTGGGTGCCACATTGGGATGGGGGCCGGCTGTCCCAGCTCCTCTGCTAACTCCTTTCTCCTCCCTCTGCAGTGTCGCAGGAGCCAGTGCCACCAGCGAGGAACAGCCGCCGGGCAGCGGGTTGCCCGCGGGCCCCATGCTCTGCTTGGCACCCGCGCCCCACACCTGAGAGTCCCCCCTCCTTGTGCTGGAGACCCCCGCCATGGCCAGCAACAGCAGCTCCTGCCCCACACCCGGAGGGGGGCACCTCAACGGCTACCCCGTGCCCCCCTACGCCTTCTTCTTCCCGCACATGCTGGGGGGGCTCTCACCGCCCAGCACCCTGGCTGGCATCCAGCACCAGCTGCCCGTCAGTGGATACAGCACCCCCTCGCCCGCCAGTGAGTACCGCGGCACCGCGAGGGGGTGGTGGGACCTCTTGGTGCCAGGAGGGGAACACTTTGTGCCAGGGTCTGTCCCCAGAGTGGGATGCAGGTGCTGACCCCAGGCCACTGCTCTGGCACCGGTCTGTGACCTTCCCCGAGGTGGTGGCACCGGTGGAGAGTGGGGTGTGTTCTCTCAGCTTCCAGTCACCGCCTTGCCCACCCGTGGGGAGTTGTGTTTGGGGGACACTGGTGCTTTGCCTGCTGGAGGATACCACGGGCTCCTTGCCCGATGGGTGGTGAGCGCCGGGTGCTTCCCCCCTGGTATGGCCCTTGTAGTGCTGCAGCTGGGGAAACTGAGGCACAGAGAGGACCGTGGCACCCATGGGGTTTGTGTCGGGTAATTGCCGCTGTGCGGCCGCCTTCGTTAGTGACTCTGTTTATCCCCAGCATTAATGGCCTGGCTGCCCCTGGTTAAGGGCCGCTGAGTGCCCCCATGGCCGGCACCCACCGAGGCCAGTGCCGCGCTGCGTCCCCGCAGCGGCTCTTTGTTCACGGGCGGCGTGGGGGAGGCGATGAAGGCAATCATCACGTCTGCTCCTGATTCAATTTCCCCCTGACAGGGTCGTCCATCACGGCCCTGGTAATCACCACCCCACCATACCGGCAGCTGGAGCCGCAGGAGGTGGGGTCCCGGCCAGGGTCCTCCCCACACCTACACCCCAGCCCTGGCTTCACGGCGTGCCTCAGTTTCCCCAAATCTTTGCTGGCTGCCGGACCCTGCTGCAGTCGCTGGCACCGCTGCAGATGGGTGCCCTTGCCATGCTGGCATGGGTGCCCTGCGGCACCCGCTGTCGGGGAGGCCCCCATGGGTCGGGGTGTGGTAGGGGCCCCCCCTATCCCGTCCCTGGCCCCGGGGAATGGTGCAGGCCCAGGCAGGGCCGGCCCCGGGCGCTGTCCCCCGCCGGAGCCGCCCCGGCGGCGGTGGGACCCAGTGGGACCAGTTCAGCGACTGGGTGGCGGCGGGTGGGGCCCCTCCCCCGCACTGGCTCTGGGGCCATTCCCGCCGCACAGTGTTGTGGGAACGGGCTGTGGGGGACAGGGGGGACCCTGTCATGTGTCCGTTGTCCCATCGTGTGTGTCCCCCACCGTGGCACGGGATGGGGTCCGTGGGCAGGGCTGGAAGGTGCCCGGGGTCTGATGGTGGCTGGATGCTCTGGGCCTCAGTTTCCCCTTGGCCTTCCCTGCTGGGCTGCCCCGAGGGGACACAGAGGGTGGGGGCACCGTGTCTTCCCCCCCCCTAGCACCCATACAGTGCGGTGGGCGCGCAGTTTGTGTAGGTCCTACAGTATTTGGTGTGTGCCTGGGCAGGATGCCGCCGCTCTTGCTCCCGGCGCTGAGGCTGGCAGAGACACACCGGGGGCCGTGTCTCAGATAAGGGGGGGGATATTCGGTGCTGGGAGGGCCGTGGGAGGCGTCTGGTCCAGCCCCCCTCTCCTCACGTATGTCTGGCCCTGCCGCCAGCCCGCCCTCACCAGATGTGCTGCAGCTGCGCAGCCCTGTGGCCGGTCTGACTGGGCCCTCCTGGGGATGCAGATGCTCCCCCCACCCCGGGCTTTGGCCAGGGCTGGGGGTGTCAGGTTGTGGCGCTGGGGGTGCAGGGCAGCTGCTGGGGCCGGATCTGCCCCCCGGGGTGCTGCGTGCTTTGCTCCAGGCACAAGGAAATGAGAATGGCCGCATCCTGCGCATGACGTTAGGGGCTATTGAGGGTGCAGGGGAGTCCCGTTGCACCCTGGAACCCGAGGCCGGTGTCCCTGGGTGCCCTGGGAGCCACCGCCCCAGCCAGGGCCAGCCCCGTGTGCCTGGGCCCCTTGAGCCATGAGGCCAGAGTGCCTGGCAAAGGGGAAGTAGGCAGAGGGGCTGGGCACAGCCCTGGGCACCCTCGCACAGCCCCGCCTTGGCATGGCCCCCCCACCCCAACATCTGGCCCTGCAGGGTGGGGATGGGAGCCCCCTGCCCCACGCTGACACCCTAGGGTGGGCATAGGGCACCCAGGGTGGGAGTGGGGCCTCTCCACGGTCAGAGCTGCGTGTCGACATGTGTGCATGTGCTCGCGTGTGCTCACGTGTGCCCGCTGCAGAGGTGAGGCACACCCGCACCCCGTGTGCGGGTCGTGCACGTCCACGTGTGCGTGGAGCTGGCTGCGCGTGTCCCCGTGGCGCTGTGCGCGTGTGCGGCTGGCTGTGCGTGTGCGTGCACGCCCGTGCGCGCACCGCTGGGTCCGTGTGTGCGTGTAGCGTGTGTGCACAAGGCCGTGCGACAGTGTCGGGGGAGAGCGTGCGTGTGCTCAGTGCCCAGCCCACTGTGCGTGTGCCCGTGTGCGCACACCGTGTGTGCCACGGGGCTGCCTGTGTCCCCGTGCCGGGCGTGTGCACGCACGTCACTGCGTGTGGCAGCGCCAGGGCTGTGCCTGTGCCCTCGTCCCTGTCCCCAGGGGCTCCGCGGTGGCCTCCTGCCGTGGGGCCTGGCTGTCCCTGGGGGTCACCTTGCGCAGCGCAGGGTCTTGGGGGTGGGGGGTGGCCCACGAGGGATTCCCTCCTGCCACTCCTTCCTTGAGGGACTCCCTTCGGCTGCCACCCCTACGTCGACCCTCCCTCCACCCTGGTTCCCAGGCTGTGGGAAATGGGACCCCGGCGTGGCCCCCTGCAGCCGGGCCCCCCGGCCCCGCTCTCGGCTGCCGGGCCGGGGGGCCCTGGCCTGTCACCCTACCCGCTGGCTCCGGTTTCCTCCGTGCTGCAGCTTCTCCCCCGCAGCGCCCTGTAATTAATTAATTTTTAAAAATTAATGAGCAAAACGTGCTCCCTGCAGGCCGGGGGCCGCGGGTGGGGAGGGTAGCGGGGCAGGGGGGCCCTGCTTGGGGCTTGGGGCACGGGCCGTGGAGCTCTCATGGGGTGTGGTGCTGGGGACCCCCCCCGTCCCCGCCCGGCGAAGATTGATGAGGCCGGGCCGGGCGCTGGGCCCCCGTGCCTGGGAAAGCCCATTACGGCGGAGGTTTTCTATCACTGTCACGGGGGGCCGGGGGGAGCCGCCTGCGCCAGCCCGGAATTCGCTGCGCTCAAAAGCCGCTGAAGGGGATAAATGGGGTCTTTTGAAGTGGGCGGGTGGGCGGGGGGCTGTGGGGCCCCGAGGTGCGGCATGAGGATGGGGGGAAGGGGCCAGGGCCGGGCACCCACCCACCCTGGATTGCAATAGGTGGCTTTGCGTGAGGGTCTGGGGGTCCCTACGCTCGTCCCGTTGTCTGTCGGTGGCCCTGCGCTCCCACAGCTGCCCGCTCCGGGCACAGCAGGGTCCCCACGGTGTCCCCATTGGTGTCCCCATGGCCAAGTCTCCATCATGCTCACGGGGATTCCCCCTGAGTAGGGCCAGGAGGAAGCGAGGCCAGGGGGGTGCCGCTGAGCGGGGGGGCCCATTCCGGTGTGCCCAAGCCACTGGTGTGGCGGTGGGACAGGTCCCATGGCGGGGCGTCCCCATCGCCCTTGTGCCGTGGGGCTGCGTGCAGGGCACTCCCCTCGCCCAGTTCCTCTTGGCTTCTGCATGAAAGCTTTAGGCTTTTGGGTTGTTTTCTCATCTTTCTTCCTTCCTGCTGCCGCCGGCGCAGGCCGGGCAGCGATGCCCGACAGGCCAGCGTGCGATGGATGGCCCAGCCGTGCCACGGCCCAGCTGTGTGGTGCCACCGGCCCGCGTCCCCTCTGCTGTCCCCTCCGTCGCAGCCACATTCTTTCCAGCGCTGGTAAATGAGTCAAAGCAGACATTTGTCATGTTCGCTGCAGGAAGTTGGAGGAGCGCTGGGCTTTTGTTCAGAAACCTGCTGGCTAAGCAAAGCCTTTGACTTTCTATTATTATTTAAACAGGCGCTGCTGATCTGCTCGGCGCAGACACACGCACACACATGCACACACACACACACACACACACACACACACACATACACGCACGCCTCCCGGCCTTTTTCTTAGGCTTTTTTGTTTTCCTCCCCTCTCACTTCTCTTTGGAAGGGGGGAGGTTGAAAATCAAAGCGGGGCAGCACTGACTGCTCACTTTGGGGCCAAGGCGGGGGGATCTGCTGGTGTGTGTGGGGCTGCGGCGTGTGTGTGTGCAGAGGGTGGGAGGGTGCCCTCGGCATTGGGGTTCACGCGTGTGCCTGCTGCCACGTGTGTACATGCTGCCGTGCGTGCAGACGCACACACATGTGCTCACACACACTCCCTGCTTGCTGCCTGTGGCCATGCAGGGCCAGCGTGTGTGGCAGCAACTGCATCTGCCCACCGATGTCCAGCCCTGCACACGCGTGTGCTCCCCTTGCCCATGGCAGGACCTGGGCGGATGGGCCGTGCAGCGTCCTGGGCGCTCTCAGGGCAGCGTGGACCCCCCTGGCGTGGCAGAGACTGTGTGCTCACCGTGGGTGTGCCAGGGGTGCCACACTGCAGGGAGTGGGTGAGACCATGTCGGGGGAGGTTACCGGCACTGCCAGGGCCTATCCTGCCAGCTCGACCTGTGGCCGCTGTCCGTGGCGTGGGTCTGTCCCTGCCCATCCTGAGCCAGCCGTGCTGCGTGGGGCGATGCCAGTCTGTGTGGGCAGGACCATCACCACAGGAGAGGCCGCAGGTTTGAGGTGTCACCTCCTGTGGGGCCCTATGTGTGTGACAGCACAGTGGGGAGGGGTAGCGTGTGGTGGCCTGCCCTACATGGGCCACACGCAAGCCTGCATTTGTGCAGTGGAGATGTGAATGTGTACATGTGTGCAGTGGGAGTGTGCACATGCACACAGGCATGTGTTCCTATGCTCAGCTGACCTTGTGCTTGATGGAGACGTCACACATGTGTGTGTGCAGAAGGAATGCACATGCATGTATGTGCACACAGGATGCCCCAGGCGCGTGCACACACACACACATACACCCTCCCCGTGCAGTGAGAGCACATGGGGGCCTCTCTGCAGTGGGGATGCAAACAAGCACATACCCTGTCATGCAGCGAGAACATCCTTGCACACACATGCACACGTGTGCACACACATCTGCCCTGTGCGGTGGCACCCGCACCCCCGGGGGGGCGGCCGGGGGTCAGGCCGAGGTGAGCTCTTCCCCGCCGGGTTCACCCGCAGTTCACCCGCATCCCATTAGGCAAATGAGCCGCGGCCTCGGGCAGCCCCCGGCCACGGGCAGCCCCCGGCACCCCCCCGGACGGGCCCCGAGTAGAACCCCGGCTCCGAGAAATCACCGGCGGCTTGTCGGTCCCGAGCAGCCCCCGGCCCCGGGGAGAGCCCCCAGCTCTGAGAAGCTACCGGCCCGGAGGAGCCCCCGCCATCCCTCCGCGACGGGCCCCGCGTAGAACCCCGGCCCCGAGCAGTCCCCTGCAGCTCCCCTCCCCGAGGCTGGCCCCGCGTGTCCGTGTCCGGTGCCATCCCGTGGAGAGGAGGAGGCGGCGGCGCGGGAGGCCGAGGACGGCCCCGCGGCGCGGAGCGGGTTAAGGCTGTGGGGAGGCGGCTGGTGTCGGGAGGGACCGGGGCTGCCGGAGCCGCAGAGCCGGCGGGGCTGCGCCTTCCTCCCCTCCCCCTCCTCCGCCTCCTCCTCCTCCTCCTCCCGCCGCCGCCTGCCCGGGCGCGGAGCGGAGCGGCGGGGCCCCGCTCCCCGGCTGAGCCGCGGCGGGGCCATGGCAGCGCGGCGCGGGGCGCCCCGGGGGCCCGGTTCCCGCGGGGGGGGGCACTGATCGCCCCGGGGCCGCCCCCGCCGCCGGACCGGGGAGAGCCGCCCCCGCGGAGCCCCGGGCCATGTACGAGGGCGCGGCGGTGGCGGGGCTGCCCCCCGGCCCCTTCCTTCGGATGGATTTCTACGGGCCGGGCCGGGGCTGCCTGCTGCCCGAGCGCGGCCCCCCCGCGCCCCGCGGGGCCTCCCGCCGCCCCCCGCCCTGGAGCAGCTCCGGCCGCTGTAGGTACCTGCGCCCCGGGGGCGGCCGAGCCCCTCACCGCAGCCTCGGGCCGGTGCTGGAGCCCGCCCGGGCGGGAAGAACTGCCTCAAAACGGGGCTCTGATCCGTGCGGGGGCGGGGGGATGGGGGGCTGCGGGGTGCTGAGTGCGAGGATGGGTGCAGAGCGATGGGTGCTGGGTGCGGTGCTGGGCGCAGAGGTGGGTGCTGGGCGCAGAGCGATGGGTGCTGGGGGGGCACGGCCGTGGGCGGGGGTTCAGCAGGGTGCTGGGTGCTGATCCCCGGGGGGATGCCGGGCTCAGCCCCCGGCCCCGCGCCCTCTTCGGCGGCTCCATCGCTCCGTCTCTGCGCAGATGCCGCCGGCTCGGCCATGAACAACCCTTGTCCTATTTCGGCGAGAGCCGGGCCGGGGCTGGAGCTGGGGCCGGGGCCGGGGCTGGGGCTGAGCCCGGCGGGGCGGGGGCCGGGGCTCAGCGGAGCACCCCCCGCACCCCCTTCCCACCAGCGAGGTCGGCGGCAGCGGCAGCTCCGCCGGGAATGTCGCTCCCTCCTGATAAGGGCTCCGAGAAAATCCAATTAAGTACCGAGCGCTGCGCCTGCTGTTGCTGCTGCTGCTGCAGCCCTGCGGGCCTCCCCCGCCCCCGCCACAGCCCTGCCAGGGACCGGGGTGTCCCCCTGCGCCAGGGTGTCCCCCTGAACCCGGAACCCGAGTGTCCTCAGTGCCGATGTAGGGGTCCCGCTGGCGGGATCCTGCCCTATGTCCCAGTGTCCCCTGTGGGTCCTTGGGGACAGGCAGGCCCCGTGCTCCGTGCAGATGGCGGGGTATGGAGGGTGTGTGGGCACCTCGGTGCCAGGGCAGGCATTGGGAGCGGGCAGAGGGCACGGACAGCTCACCCCGAGCTGCCCCCCACCCCGAGGGTTCCATCTCGGGAGGAACACGGGGCCACGCTCTGCTTTGTGCCAACTGTGCGGTGGGCAAAGCAGGGGCTGGGTGAGCTGGAGGGGGTCCCCCTCCCCACAGTGGGCAGCCGGCTGGCCTGGCCTCGTGCCCAGGGGCCATGGGCAGCGATAACAGCCCAGAGAAAGTCCTGCCGGGCTCCATAGGACTTTTGCCCCGATAAGGGCTGTGGGGCCCTTCCTGGGGTGCAGTGGGGCTGGGGGGGGGCCACCTCATCCCCGAGAGGCTGGCGAGACCTTCTGCCTTCTGCCAGTTTGCCCTTTCCATGGTGATACCCAGCATGGTGCCCGTGGCCGGTGCTGCGTGGAGGGGTCTACGGCCGTGGGCCCCATGGTCTCGATCCCCTCATTGTCTCGGGGCTGCTCGACCTTTCTGCTGGCACCAAGCGCGGTGCGAGGGGCCTTTGTCTGCAGCTGGGGACGGCACGGGGCTGGGGGCTGCTTCTGGCGCCCCGGAGCAGGCAGGGCCTGGCAGGGGCTGTGTGTCCCAGGCCCCATTGCCCCCCTGCCTAGATCCCACTGGGACTGTGTTGTCCTCAGCAGGGTGGCTGGGAGCCATTGTTCTCCCCTGTACCCCCAGTCCTATGGGAGGAGGACCTCCTGGCCAGAGTCCCCTCTTCGTGGGCTGCAACTCTGGGTGGATGTGTGGCCACAGTGCTGCCTGAGGCCCCTGGGCCAGAGCGTGTCCGGGCTCTGGTCACGGTGACCGTGACCCAGCGGGTGCGTGGGCAGCAGGTGCTGGCGGGACTCCCTGGCAGCGTGCCCCATTCCCTGCGTCATGCCCAGGTGCCGTGTCTCCCCGACCTAAGGGTGCCAGCCCATGGCACGGCTCGGTGGTGCTGGTGTTGGAGATGCTGTGCCTCAGTTCCCCCAGAGAGAGCTGTGGCTGTGGCTGGGCTGTGCCCGGTGGGGCTGGCCCCAAGGTGCTGGCTGCTAGCCCAGCGCCGGTGCTGCCCTGCCCGCAGGACGCCGTCTCGCTGGCACAGGGCAAAGAGCCGCTCATCGGGGGGTGGGGGGTCCTGCCTGCTGATGCAGCGGGGCCTGGGGACGCTCCAGGCCGCAGATGGGGAAACTGAGGCACAAGATGATTTCCTTGGGCAGTGTGGGGGTTTGCAGGAGCCCACCAAGGCAGTGGGGCATCCTGTGTCCCTGTGAGTCCCAGTGCTGCCAGGGGAGGGTTGTGAGGTGCTCCGAGGGTCTTGTGGGGTCCGTGGGATTAGGTTGTGCACAAGCACCGCCCCGCCGGGCACGGGGTGGCCCTGCCGTCGCCTCGTATTAGCTGCGCTCTGTCACCCCGGGCTGGCCGGTGACGCGCAGCCAGCGCAGCGCTGCGGCACGGGGTGGCAGTGGCAGCGGTGCGGCAGATGGGTGAGTCGGGGAGGTGGGAATCCCCAGCCCTGGTGCTGGTGGGGGGCAGGACCCCGTGGTTCCCCTGGCATTGTGCCCCGTGGGGACCAGGTGGAGTGGCAGAGCACCGTGCTTGGCGGCACGTGGGCAGGACTGGGCACCCCATGGCCTGGGCCACCCCACGGCCGACCCTCCTTCCCACCCCTCCCTCGCTCCTGCAGAGGCGCAGGAATTTGGGGCACGTGGGATTCTCATCTACAGGAAAGCCCTGGGTGGGCACCCACCCTCCTGCCAGGCACGCTGGGCCCTGTGGCACGGACACACGGGACCCCGGGATGAGTCCCCACTTTACTCCTCGTTCCCCCCGCTCCAGAGCCACCCCCGGCTCTGGAGCGTTGGCCGGTTATTGGTGGGGGTGACGGCAGCCGGGACTCCTGGGTCCCCTCCGGGCCTTAGCATGTGGCGTGGCCCCGCGGGCGCTTTCCCACGCCGGGGCGTGGGTGCCGGGTGTCGGGGTGCCCTGGGGTCCCTCAGTGCAGGCAGGAAGCGGCCGGCGGGGCCGCGGGCGGGGGCGGCGTGTTCACCCGGGGATGCTGGAGGAGCCGCAGCATCTGGTCTGCAGCTGGGCCTTGCTTCCTCTGAACGGGGTTGGGGAGGGGGCAGGACGGGGCGGGAGTGGGGCGCAGGGCGCCTGAGTCCCTCCTGCTTCAGGAGGAGCTGGGGCTCAGGGAGGGGCGGCAGCCCCATGGTAGGGTCTGCAATGTCCCCAGCTGGCCCCTCTTATGCCCAGCCTCGTGGCAGCAAGGGAGGTTTGCACCCATCCTTCCCGCTCAGCACCTTGGGGTGCTCCTTCTGCCCCACAGCGGTGCAAGGGACATGCAGGCTTGATGCCACCACCAGGGACTCCTGGGGAGGTCGCCGGGCAGGCGACTGTGCCCTCCGTGGTGGCACAGCTGTCCCTTCGCTGGTGGCTGCGGTGGCAGGGGATTCCCGTGGCGCTGGCACAGTCCTCCCTGCCCGGGGACTGGGAGGGAACCGGGTCCCCTCCCCCCCTCCGCACCCAGCACATCAAAATCTTGTCAAATCTGCATTTTGTGAGTGCAGCTCTCCACGAGGAAGTTCTTAAATTATATAAAAGAGGCGATAAATTATAGACGACGTTCGCTCAGTCACTTTAATGGCCCCGCTCCCTCGAGTGGCAGCGGTGATTTATTCAGTGCCGCCCGGGAAGCTCTGCCCGGCTCACTCACCTCCACACCCTGCGCGCTCCTATCCCACCCTGCGTGCTTGGAGCCCACCCTGCGCGCTCGCCCCTGTGCCCCGCGCGCTCGCCGGTCCCCGCCGTGCTGGGGGACAAGCAACGTAGGTGGCTTTGTCACCACTGCCCCCCCTCCCTGACCCTGTCTGGACCCCTGACCTTCAGAGAGTGGTCGGTGACACAGCTGCGCTGGGGACCCCCACCCCTCGGCCATCATTGCCCCCAAACCCCCTCTTACCCAGTGGGACCCCTCCTTTGCCCGGCTCTGGGGTGGGTGCCCCTGGCCAGAGCCTCTCCCCGTGTCACCCCAGTCCTGGGATTGTGGAGAGGGCGGCAGCAGAGCCCTCTTTGGAGCCCTTTTTTGGGGTGGAGGGCACGGGGGAAGGGGGGGGGCCGGGCTGCCCCCGCTGGGCCTAGCCCTTGATATGCTGTTCGACTGGTTCGCTTGGCTCCGCTGCAGAAAAACATTCGCAAACATCCCGGAGGAGCCGGGGAGCGTTTAACCCCTGCCTGGCTGCACCCCGTGCTGGGGAGGGGGCACCCCTGCTGCATCACATCCCCCCAAAGCTGGGGCTGTGCCGGGGCAGGGGGACAGGGTTTGTCCTGGGTGTCTTGGGCACCTTCCAGGGGGCAGTGGGGGATGGAGGGGGCAGGAAGGAGCTAGCACGTTCCACCAGATTGTGGGGTTTGGGAGAGGAGCGGGCATGTCCCTCGAGGTTTTGGGGTGGAGGGGACAGTGGCTGCGTCCCCCGGGCTGGCAGGAGTATTGGGGTACGTGGTGGCCAGGGGTTGCCTGTCCCAGGGATGAGGCCGACGCCACTCGGGGATGTCCCTCACTGGAGTCCCTGGGCGTTCTGGCTTGGCTGCCACCGTGCCCATCCCCTCCTAAGGGGCTGTGCTTTTGGCTGTGGGGTGGTGGGCACAGCGGGCAGCCCCTCCTGGGCTGTGCACACGTGTGTGCCCGCACGTGTCAGCAAGTGTGTGGCACTGGGACTGCACCGCACCGGCCCCGAGACGCCAGCAGTGCGGGGGGCTCCTGAGATCTGGCTTTTTTTCTTTTCTTTTTTTTTTTTTTTCTGACTTTTTTTTTGTCTGCCTGAATTCCACGTCGTCTCCGTGGCCTGGAAATGTCAAGTTGCATCTTCCCAGCTCGCGTCCTCTCCCCGCCAGCCCCGTGCGACCTGTCGCTGTGGCCGGGCAGGGCTGGAGTGGGCAGTAGGGGTGGGGTGACAAGACCACCAGACCTGGGGACCAGCCCTGGCACTGTCAGGGGGTGCAGGGGGGTGGGGATCCCCACAGGGCCAGCCCCGCCTGGGGGGGGTCTCCATGCCCTGAGTGCCGCCACTTTCCCCGCAGCCGTCGAGACGCAGAGCACCAGCTCGGAGGAGATCGTGCCCAGCCCGCCCTCACCCCCGCCCCTGCCTCGCATCTACAAGCCCTGCTTCGTCTGCCAGGACAAGTCCTCGGGGTACCACTACGGGGTGAGCGCCTGCGAGGGCTGCAAGGTGAGAGCTGCCAGCACCCCGCGCCGGGGCCGCCGTCCCCGCCGCTCCCTGGGGTCCCCAGGCCGGACGCTGACCGGGATGTGTGGGGTCCCCAGGGTTTCTTCCGCCGCAGCATCCAGAAGAACATGGTGTACACGTGCCACCGGGACAAGAACTGCATCATCAACAAGGTGACGCGCAACCGGTGCCAGTACTGCCGCCTCCAGAAGTGCTTCGAAGTCGGCATGTCCAAGGAGTGTGAGTGCAGATGGGGATGGGGACAGGGTTGGGGATGTGAACGGGGATGGGGACACCCTGCCCAGATGCAGCTGCCGAGGGAGTCCATGGGCCGTCCCAGCAGCCCCCACCATGTGCCCAGCAAGGCCTTGGGGGGGATGTGGGGGCCCCCTGGGTTTGTGTCACAGCCCGGCTGTTGCCTGGGCAACGCGTGATTGATGATGTCAGAGATAAATGACGCCGAGGAGGCCTCCTGGCGTCTGCGTGCCAGTTGTCATGGTGCCCGGCTGTACCCCCCGCGATCGCCGGGGGTGGGTGACCGGGAGCGATGGCTGCTGGGGCCCAGCTGCCTCCCCAAGTCCTGCCCCATCTGCTGCCCCCATGGGGCCTGTGACCCCCGGGAGGGGGCTGGCGGATGCTGGGGGGGGGGCGAGCGCTCTCAAAGGGGGTTCAGCATCCCAGGGGCTGCAGCTCACCCTGCCCCTAAGTGGGGGGGGCGTCCTGTCCCCCCTGGCCTACAGGGGCTGCTCCCTGCGGGGTGCAGAGCTGTGCCCAGCTGCTCCCCGCCCTGCTGCTGCCTCAAGAGAATCCTCCACACGCCCCAGTGATGAGCGCGGTGCCTCAGCTGCCATTTTCTCTCCCTGGTGTTTTCCTCCAGTGTTTTGGCTATTGCAGAGCAGAGCGGAGCACTGTCCCCACAACTAGGGCTTGCTGTCATCCCCTCCGCCATGACGTTCAGTGTCGCCCCCAACTGCCTCCTCCTGACCTGGGGGCTTATTTAAAGGAAAGCTGAGCGGGGCTAGTGGCTCCGCTGGCCATTTGTCACCGTGGCCAATCCCATCCCTGGCAGCGGGGTCGTCATCCTGCCCTGGGGGGGACAGAGCTTGGTGGGGTTGAGCCCCCACCCCAGGCGCGGGCTGGGTGGCGGTGGGGAACGGGTGACTCTGACCCTGCCATCCCCGCAGCCGTCCGTAATGACCGGAACAAGAAGAAGAAGGACGTGCCCAAGCCGGAGTGCTCGGAGAGCTACATCATCACGCCCGAGGTGGAGGAGCTCATCGAGAAGGTGCGCAAAGCCCACCAGGAGACCTTCCCTGCCCTCTGCCAGCTCGGCAAATACACTACGGTGAGTGTTGGGGGGGTCCCGAGGGGCTGGTGAGCACGGCAGCTCCCCGCTCCTGCCACCGCTGTGTCCTCACCCTCCGCCTCCCGCTGCAGAACAACAGCTCGGAGCAGCGGGTCTCCCTGGACATCGACCTGTGGGACAAGTTCAGCGAGTTGTCCACCAAGTGCATCATCAAGACGGTGGAGTTTGCCAAGCAGCTCCCCGGCTTCACCATGCTCACCATCGCTGACCAGATCACCCTCCTCAAAGCCGCCTGCCTCGACATCCTGGTGAGCACGGGGACTGGGAGGGGGATGGGAAAACGAGGTGAGGACACCAGGCTGAACACCCCCCCCCTCCTTGCCCTCGCACCCCCCACCAGATCCTGCGGATCTGCACGCGCTACACGCCGGAGCAGGACACCATGACCTTCTCGGACGGGCTGACGTTGAACCGCACGCAGATGCACAATGCTGGCTTCGGGCCCCTCACCGACCTGGTGTTCGCCTTCGCCAACCAGCTGCTGCCGCTGGAGATGGACGACGCCGAGACGGGGCTGCTCAGCGCCATCTGCCTCATCTGTGGAGGTGGGTGCTGGGGTGGGGGGGCAAGGACGGGCACCCTGCCCAGCACCCCGGCACCTACCCCTCTCTCCTCCCCAAACTCTTGACCAAGAAGACCCTTTGCCGTGGCACAGCCGCCCCGGCGACACCCACATGGCCCAGTACAGGTAGCTGGGCCATACCCACACCCATGGGGGGCAAGGGAGGCCAACAGGATGTGTGTGGCCACCCCAAAACCACTATCCTGTTCCTTCCACCCCCCAGACCGCCAGGACCTGGAGCAGCCCGACAAAGTGGACAAGCTGCAGGAACCGTTGCTGGAGGCGCTGAAGATCTACGTGAGGAAGAGGAGGCCAAACAAGCCCCACATGTTTCCCAAGATGCTCATGAAGATCACAGATCTCCGCAGCATCAGCGCCAAGGGTGAGCGCAGGGGAGAGGGTGGCTGCTCTCCTGGGGCTCCGTGTTCCGGGAGGAGACATCCCAAGGAAGTATTCCCCAGGGCACAGCATCCGCCGGAGGGGACGAGGAGGGGGATACTCACAGCACCCTGTCCTCCAGAGGTGCTGGGGCATAGCCATGTTCCTGGTCCTTGGCACCCAGGGAAGAGCAGCGCTGGGGGTGCTGGTTTGGGAGGTGATGGTTTGGGGGTGTGGCGGCGCCCTGCCCCTCTGACCCCATCCATTCCCGCAGGCGCCGAGCGGGTGATCACGCTGAAGATGGAGATCCCGGGATCGATGCCGCCCCTCATCCAGGAGATGCTGGAGAACTCGGAGGGCATGGACACGCTGGGGGTGCAGCCGGGCAGCCCCCGCGCAGACAGCCTGGGCGCCCCCCCGGGCAGCTGCAGCCCCAGCCTTTCTCCCAGCTCCAACCGCAGCAGCCCGGCCACCCACTCACCGTGACCCGCGCCCGGCGCGCACCAGGACAGAGCCCGGCTCGCCGACACGCCACAGGGGGACACCCCGTGCCTCGGCCACGGCTGCGGCCCCCTCCACGGGGTGGACTCTTCGCAGCAACCCCCCCCACACCGGCGCAACCCCGGGACACCCACTCCCCTCAAGCCGGAGCGGACTCCGTGGGAAGCCCCTGCAGCCCCCCCAGCCCCCGGCGGAGCGCGTTGGTTGAGTCACATTTCAGGGGTGCGGGGGCCCTCGGCCGCGTCCCCGGGGACACCCCGGCCCCACCAGCACCAGCACACATGGGATTGCAACCACCGAGCCACCTCTCCCCCATCCCGGCCGTCCGATGGGGAGGACCCGGCCAGACCCCGCACGCCGAGGAAGCAGAGTCATTTAAAAGAGAAAAGAAAAAAGCAAAGTATATATATATAAATATCTATAAATATCTATAAATACGTTTTAAAACCTTTGTAAAAGTTTGGAGGGGTTTTTAGGCCTGTGCAGGTGGAGGGGGCACGGCGGGTGCTGCCAGGAGGGGTGGGGGGGCGGGGGCACACGGTGTAGTATGCTTCATTTTGTTTTTTTGTTAGTGTTGGGGA
>JAOXNV010024857.1:0-22123 GCA_028565915.1 Momotus momota
CGCGGGGGGTGACGGAAGGACGTTGCGAAGAGGTGCTTCCGCTCTCCCGCCTTTCCAACGGAGTGGAGACCCGTCGCTCTCTTTCTTCGAACATACCGTCGCTTTCCTTTCGCTCGCTTTATAGTCGGTCGGAGACCACAAAGGGCCCACGCACAGCACTTCTTAAATAAGAAAAAGGACCGGTGTGTGTGCGGCTGCATGCGCTTTCTTCCCCTCTCTTGCTCTTCCCTCAAACAGAGACGACGCAGCAGCCCAGACAGACTTCCGCTCCCTGCACCACCCGCTGCTCTGCTTTCTGCCGTTTTCCCCGGTCACCTCCTACTCACCAAAAAGTCCTCTCGAGCTACGCATATCTCTTCTTCCGCTGTTTCTCTCTCTTTCTGTGGATATACATATATATATTATGTGTCTGTCGTCTTTGTCTGTGTACATGTGAACATACATATATACATCTATATAGAGAGGGGTATAAGTAGTAGTTACATACAGAGCAGGACATACCGATATAATACGTATAAAC
Organism: Momotus momota; assembly: GCA_028565915.1. Classification (NCBI taxonomy): domain Eukaryota; kingdom Metazoa; phylum Chordata; class Aves; order Coraciiformes; family Momotidae; genus Momotus; species Momotus momota. The sequence continues at coordinate 521 of JAOXNV010024857.1, forward strand.
ATGTGTATATCAACCTACTCATATAAAAATATAGAAGTGTCTACGAGTGTACTTCGATATACAAAAGTTTCACACACACGTGCACCTCTTCATATATATATAAACATACATGTATGTACGGTTGTAGACATATACACATCGTATACGCACAGGCATATATATACTTACACAGATAGACATTCAACAGAAATGAATACACACGTGAAAGACACATATATAACGACTCCCCACAAGTGCTCTCGTTTCCTGATATATATATTTACATCGAGGTAACGACACTCTTCACGAGTTGTCTCTCTCTTTCTCTCTCTGCACATGTAAATATGACGGCCCACCTCATATATACACAAACAGAGATACGGACTACTCACGATAGAACAGCAACAGAAGCAGCAGCAGCGTCAGGACGGCTCTGCGTCGCGGCAACCCGAAGAGCAGCGACAGCAGCGCTGACAGGAGCAGCAGACGCATGGAAACTTTGAAGGAGGTCCGGCAGCAGCAGCAGCAGCAGTACCCCGCAACAGCAACAGGACCAGAGGGGTGGCGGCAGCGTAGGGACGTCAGGGGCGCAGAGCAGAAACGCAGCCGCAGGAGAAGAGACGCAACAGAAGCGAAGGGACGCTAGCAGCAGCAGCAGAAGCGAAGGACCAGCAGTGGCCGCAGGAGGAAAGGTGGGACAGCAGCAGAGGCGACGACGGAGGAGTCGCAGCGCTAGAGACGCAGCAGTAGCAGGCGGCGCCGCAGCATCAGCATCAGGAGGACCGGCCGCAGCAGCTGCAGTGGAAGAACGGGCCGCAGCAGCTGCAGGAGGAGGACGAGGGCCACAGCAGCAAGTGGAGGGAGAGGCGGGCGTGAGACGAGGCGCGTGAGGAGAGATGTGGCTTACCTGCTGTAGCTGCTGAAAAATAGTGGGGTCAAGCTTGGAGAGACTGGGACTGATGATGTACGTGCTTGAAAGATAGTGGGGTAGACTTTGTCGAAACCACGGATGCTGCTTAATTTCGGCTATCGTAATTCTCTGGGAGGGGTCAACGACGAGCATGCGAACGATGAGATGTCTGCTGAGTTCTGACAAATGTCCCGGAAGAAGGAAGTTGCCTGCGAAGCCAAAAAGGCGCCGGGGGAGACGCGACACACGGCGACAAATCCTCTGGAACTGAACAGGACAGAAGGAGCGAGAACGGAGAGAGAGACAGCAGGAGAAGCAGCAGAAAAAACGCCGAAACAACCAACACGACGGAGTTGTCGAAGAGAAATAACGCGTGCCGACGGGGGGGGGGGCCGAGCCAAGGACAAGAAGATAGAGAGACGAGCGCCCGTGGAAGACGGACAGAGAGGCAGCAGACGAAGGGAAAAAAAGGCGGAAGCACTGAACTGACAAACGAAGAAAAAAAGGCAGCCCACCCACATGAGAGGGCGAAGAAGAAGATGCCACTTGAAAAAAGAGGAGTGCCTGCTGATAAGAGAAGAGAACGCGCGACACAGAGGCGAGGCACAGCGGCCAGGAGAGAGAAACAGAAGGACGCAGAGCTGCGAAAGAGACGGACACGACCCACACAAACCACCGCAAATTAAGAAGAGCAGCAAAAAAAGGCAGCACAGACCCTCCTCGCAAGGAATGGGAAGACGGAGAACGAAGAGAGCACAGATTCGCGAAAAGTTATCCCTTCCGTCGCTTTCCTCCTCCTCCTCCTCCTTCGGGTGTACGTACACCCGAGACAGACACTCGCACACATCTTCGTCGCACAGAGACACGCTAAAACATTCACGTACATCGACTCGCGTCCAGCGCGCCATGGTGAACGCCCTACACATCCATGCGGAAACGAATATACACATATATATTGCATGCGAAGACGCCTTCTGTTTCTCCTTGCTGTTCTCCCCTTCTCGTCCTCGGCGTTCTCCCCTTCTCTTTCTGGCTGTTCTTCCCTTTCTTTCCTGTTTTCTGCTCCCTTTTCCGCCTCCTCTCTGCTTTTCCTCTTCCCCGAACGCAGTGTGTACCGTGGCGTATTTTTTTGAAGAGATTTGGCACGTGCTCATCGTCGAAGGGGAGGGAGCCGCAGAGCAGCGCGTAGAGGATCACGCCGAGGGACCACACATCCACTTCCGGCCCGGCGTAAGACTTTCCGGAGACAACCTCCGGCGACGCGTAGTTCGGCGAGCCGCAGGAAGTTTTGAGAAACGCGCCGTCCCGCAGAAAATTGGACAAGCCGAAGTCTCCTACTTTCACGTTCAACTCTTCGTCGAGCAGCACGTTCTCCGGCTTCAAATCGCGGTGACACACCTGCAACGCCGAGATGCGATCCCCACCCCGCAGCAGCAGCAGCAGCAGTCGCGTATCCGGTGTACACGCAGACCCAGCAGCAGCAGCAGCGGTGGCAGTGGCATCCGTAGCAGCAGGCGACGCCGCAGCAACAGCGTCAGCAACACGGGACGAGAAAAGAGGGGCCACGAGGCGAAAGAGAGGCGGAAGAGACATACACAGAAAAAAGGAAAGCTGGCAGCACCGGCGCCGACGTCGCCGCGTCGTCCGGGTAGTCGAGGAGATGCAGAAGAAGACGCAGCAGCAGAGTCAATCGGCAGTCGTGGGACTACGGGAGACGCGCACGAGGAGGGGAAGACGCGGAAAAAAAGAAGAGAGCGAGAGAGAGACGAGAAAAGCGGCTGCGGAAGTAGCAGCTCGAGCAGCATAAATCGGGAAGAAACGGAGGAAAAGGGAGCTGCAGCAGAGCCAACGCGACCAAAGAAGAGGCCGACATGCGTAAGTAAAAGGCCCGCACACATCCCACGACCGCGGAGGAGGAAGAAGAAGAAGCAGCAGCAGCACATCCAAGTCAGAACTACGGGATAGAAATGTTGTAGCAGGCTTAAACGAGAAGTCGCGGACATGTGGAGAACAAATAACTATCGCAGGTGCACCGATGGAGAAGGGGCAGCGAAAGAGCGACGAAAAAGAAGGGTCGGCTGGGGAGACAATGAAGACGCAAGAGACAAAAAGGAAGAATACAGAGGAACAAAGGAAGGGGAAGAAAACTTCAACTGATAGCAAATACAGCAGCAGCAGCTGCTGCTGCAGGTGATCGGGAGAGGGGCACGGCAGCAACGAAGGCCGGCGGCGGACGACCAGCACAAGACGCGGAGCAACACACAGACGAGAAGGCAGAACAGCAGCGCGAAGAGAAGCACGGGGGAAAAAGAACGGCAGCAGCAAAACGCCCTCTCTTAGTAGCAGCAGACGCAGACGCAGGAAGAACGTCGGGAGGAGCAGCTGCAGGACGTGCTGTAGCAGGACCAGCAGCTGCAGGGGCGGGAACGACAGCAGGAGCAGGAGCGGCGGGAAGAGACGCAGGAGGTGCACGAGATGTTGGAGCAGCACGAGAAGAAACGGCAGGAAGAGCAGGAGGAGAAGAAATGGGACCAGCAAAACGCGCGACTCCAGAAGCAACGGCAAAAAACACGCCGCAGTAGGAGCAGGCGGGAAGCAGCCGCACGGGCACTAGGAAGAGCCCTGACAGCAGGAACAGCAGCAACAGCACCAGCAGGTGCAGCAATCGCGGCAGGAGGATAAATGGCAGCAGCCGGAGCAGCAGCAGCAGGAGCAGCCGCAGCAGCAGCAGCAGGAGCAGCAGCAGTAGCAGCAGCAGCAGCTGGAGCAGCAGCAGCCGGAGCAGCAGCAGCAGGAGCAAGATTGCGAGGAGTAGCAGCACCAGGAGCGGCAGAAGCAGCAGAAGCAGGACGGGCAGCAGCAGCAGCAGCCGGAACGACACAGTAATACGTATACAACACGTGCGGCCTTTGCTTCCTCACGTGTTACTGTTGCAGCCTCTTCTGCTGCTAACGTGTTGTTGTTCCTGGTGTTTCAACTATTGGCGCTGCTACTGCCCTGCCTACAAGCACCGCTCCTGTGCTGCTGCTGCTGCTCTCCCCCCCATTCTCGTTGTCCTTCTCCCTTTCCTCTCCCTGTCTCGTTCTCCCCTCTTGCTGCTGCTGTTGCTGCTGTTACAGCTGTTGCTGCTGTTGCTGCTGCTGTTACTGTTGCTGCTGTTGCTGAGTCTGGTGCTGCGTTTTACCATGTGTCGGTGACAGTAGTCTACACCCGAGACGATTTGTTGAAAGAAGTGTCGGGCTTCGTACTCCGGGACGCGAGTTCTTTGAACAACGTGGTCGAACAACTCTCCACCTGCATGCGTCAAAGTGTGCCCCGGCGAATAGAAGCAAGAAGCAGAAGCAAGAGAGAGACAGAAACAGAGACACATCGAGACACAGATCGACACAAAAGCAGACAGATAAGGCAAGAGCCAGAAAAAGAGGGGAAACCCCCGAAAGCCAGAAGAAGAACGGGAGGCGGACCGAGTAAAGGAGAAAAACGATGCCCCCTTCTCCGGGGGAGGTCGCGAACAGAGGAAGAAGAGAGCGGCACCCGGCGCTGTCGACCCGCGTGCTGCTGCTGCTGCAGCGTCTTGGCGGGGGAGAGGAGACCCGCTGCCAGCCCCCCTTCTTCTCTCGTCGGCTGCTATTGATGGACCCCTTCCGCCGGACCCGAAGAGAGAAGGGCAGACACACACACAAAACTGCCAACGCCGTCGTGGGCAGTCTTTATGCATATTGCACTACATACATATATATACAGAGAGAGGGAAGGCGTCCTACAGCTCTCCGACCGTGAATATGTAAGCAATCATACACAGACGTATGGAGGCTCGGCCACAAATATATATGTAGATCTAACTACATATATATATATATATACAGAGAGAGGGAAGGCGTTCTACAGCTCTACAATCCATACGTGGATGTGTAAGCAATCATACAGACATATGGAGGCTCACTCATAGGCATATATGTAAATATGGCTACATATATATATACATGCAGAGAGAGGGAAGGCGTCCTACAGCTCTGGATATGTAAGCAATCACACACGGATGTATGGAGGCTCACTCGTAGGTATATATGTACGTCTGGCTACACATATATATAGAGAGAGAAGACGTCCTACAGCTCTCCGACCCATACGTAAGCAATCAAACACAGACGTATAATAGCTCAGCCAGAGGTACAGATGTAGATCGTACTACATATATATACAGAGAATGAATTGCCAGGGAAGAAGTCCTACAGCTCGACGACGTCAGTTATACAGACGTATGGTGGCTCAGCCACATATATATATGTAGATCTAACTACATATATATATATATATATATATACAGAAAGAGAGGGAAGACGTCCTACGGCTCTCCGACCGTGAATATGTAAGCAATCATACACAGACGTATGGTGGCTCAGCTAGAGGTATATATATGGAGGTGGCTGGCGTCTAAGAAGAAGGAGACGCAAAGGGCCGTACACGTGTGTGTGTCTGTGTGAATATGTGTGTGTGGAGGTTAAAATAGCGGTCTTCGATATAATTAATACATCTTCACGTTCTTCACATATCTCTCCATAGTGCCATAGTCACCTCTCTCTATAAATATATGCGCCTATCTGTACACGTATATATACATATATACGTATATACATATATACATACATATATACATATATATATGTATATGTATGTATCTCTCTCTATATAGTGACAGAAGCAGCCCCATATATATATATGTGTGCTTTAAGTGGTTATGAATAGAATTATGGAGGTAATTTAATACGTGAAGGTATCGGTATATACTGCCACATATATATGAGAGATTACATGGATAGAAGCATACACTCGTATGGCCACTATATACGAAGACACATATATATGTGTGTATATCCGTAGATATATATACACATACACATAGGGAATATATACACGTATACATATAAATCTGCACAATACACATATATACGTCTTTCCGTAGTGCTCCCGCGACGTACCTATGTGTCTCATATATATATATATATATATATCAGCAGAGACCGCTGCACACCACGCCTTTCCCTCTCCCTCTCTCTCATATATATATATATATATCTCCGTATACAATCGTTGTGCTGTTGGAGCAGCTCCCCGTTAATATGGCTGTATGAAGCCTCTCCACAGGCAGAAGTGCCGCAGCAGAATGTTCTCCCTGCCTTCCTGTCCTTTTTTTTGCCACTTGCTGTCTTCCCTTTGCGTCTCTCGGCTCACTATCGATGAAACGCATGCGAAATGCAAAAGGACGGGTGGGGGGGGGGGCAGTCCCCTGCGCCGGGGACGTGGGCACAGAAACGTGGCTGCTTGCCTTGCACGTATTCCATCGCGAGGAAGATATCCGTCGGCGTGTCTATCAGCTCGTAGAGGCGAATGACATGCGGGTGGCTGAGAGACTGCAGAATTTTAATTTCTCTTCGGATTTTCTCGTGCATGTCCATCGCTTCCATCTTTGCTTTGTTGATGATCTTCACCGCCACCTTCCGCCCGGTGCCTTGGTGGTACCCCACTGCTCAGCAGCAACAGCGGAAGAAACGGGTGCGCCCCGGAAGCAGCAGCACCGGCAGCAGCACGTGGCTCAGAGAGCGGCAGCAGCGGCGGCAGCCGGAGGAGAAACGGAGACACAGGCGGCAGCACGCAGGAGAAGAGACAAACGAGCCGCGAGAAGGCGAGAAGCAGCAGCAACAGCAGCGTCGCAGCACGAGAAGCAGCGGCAGCACGAGGAGAAGCAAAAGATGCGGCGAGAACCGAGCAGCAGCAGCAACAGCAGGAGAAGCCGCAGCAGCACGAGAAGAAGAAGAACTGCAGCAGCAAGAACCGACGAGCAGCAGCAACAGCAGCAGCAGAGGCGGCAGCAGCACGAGGAGAAGAGCAGCCGCAGCAGCAACAACCGGTGAGCAGCAGCAACAGCAGCAGAAGAGGCAGCAGCACGAGAATCAGAGCAACGGCAGCAGCGACGAACGCAAAGCAACGGCAACAGCAGAAGAGGCGGAGCTGCCCACAGACAGAAGCACCGTCTCCCGCTACACGGCGAAGGTTGACGAGGAGCAGCAGCAGGAGGAGCAGCGACTTCTGGGCGACGAAGAGGAACAGCAGTGCCAGTGGAAGCAGCAGTGAAAAAAGGACGCAGAAGCATGAGCAAGACCAGAATCGGCAGCAGCAGGTGGTGGGGGACAGGCAAGGCAATGACAGCCTGCGCAAGAGCAGCAGCAGCACTAGGAACGGCAAACGAGCAGCCGCAGCTCCAACACCGGTAGCAGCAACAGCCACGACCCCGGCAGCAGCAGCAGTAGAAAGACGGCCCCAGCACCACAGCAGCAGGTCAGTGGAAGTGAACATTCAGGCAGTTCACAAAGCAAAGAAGAAGAAGAAGCCGCAGCTGCTCCTGCGGCAGGGGAAACAGCAGTGGAAAGTAGCAGAGACCGCAGCAGCACGAGCGACAGCCGCGCAGCAGCACCAGGAAAACAGGCAGCAGCAATAATAATAACACACGCAAGCAGAGCTACGTAAATACGAGTGGCATCCGCAACCGCCACCTCCCTGCCGTAACCCGCCTGGGCCTCTCGCCACGCCCCTCGTACGCTGCTGCTGCTGTTCCTGCGGCTCGGAATGCTGCTGCTCCTGCACAAGTTGCTGCTACTGCTGTACAAGCTGCTGCTACTGCTGCTCCTCCCCACACTGCTGCTGCTGCTGCTGCTACTCAAACTGCTGCTACTCAAACTGCTGCTGCTCCTCCCCATACTGCTGCTGTTGCTACCCAAACTGCTGCTCTTGCTGTTACAGTTCCCGGCTTAGACTTTACAAGGCAACTCACGTGGACTCAACAAACCTACTCACAGATACCCACGTACGGGCTACAGCCAGATACACATACATATATATATATATATATATATGAGAGATAGGTATATGTATGTATACACGTAAGTAGCCACTACCCCTACGTGTACCTACACGCGCAGCTGCCGCATGTACTGGAGAGGCATTCCTCCTGCCGCTGTTACATCTAACGTACACCGACACACTGCGCTGGCTGCTGCTCCTCTGCTGCTGCTGGTTTACTACTGCGACTTGCGCTGCTGCTGCTCCTTTCGCTGCTGTTGCCGGTGCTACGTCTACTTGTGCTGCTGCTGCTGCCCTCCCTCTGCTGCTGCTGTTGCTGCCTTCCCTCTGCTGCTGCTGCTGCCCTCCCTCTGCTGCTGCTGCTGCCCCCTCCGCTGTTGCTGCTGGCGTGCATCTGCTGCTGCTGCTGCCCTCCCTCCGCTGTTGCTGCTGGCGTGCATCTGCTGCTGCTGCTGCCTTTTCTCTTCTGCTGCTGCTGCCTTTTCTCTGCTGCTGCTGCTGATGCCCTCCCTCTGCTGCTGCTGCTGGTGCCCTCCCTCTGCTGCTGCCGCCCTCCTTTCCTGCTGCTGCTGCTGCTTTTCCCCTGCTGGTGCTGCTATGCTGCTGTTTTCCTGCTGCTCTGAACTGATGCGCCCCAACCATGCTGCCAATGCTGCAGCTGCTTTTGTTCTTCCGCGGTGTTGCTCTTCTGGAGTTTGTACACTGCAGCTGCTCCTTTTGCTTCTTCTTTTTCTTCTTCTCCTTCCCGCTTTGCTTGTCGCTGCACTGACTTAGCTGCTTCTGCTTTTACGCTCTGCTGTGCCTGTCTTGCTGCTGGTGCTGCTGCTGCTTCTTCTTCCTTAGAGACGTGAGGAAAGCTGCAGTGGAGTGTACGTACACTTCACTTTTCCGAAGGTACCGACCCCCAGCGTGGAGCCCAGACGGTACGAGCCGATGACTGTGCCGCCGTAGGTGCTCGCCTCTGCTGCTGCTGCTGCCGCTGCTGCTCTTGCTGCTGCCGCTTCCGCTTCTGCAGCAGCAGCTGCCGCTCGTGCTGCTGCGGCTGCAGCAGACATCTCGTAACTCACAGAAGCAGCAGCTCCCTGACATGGGACGGAGTAGCAGGGATTGCCGCCGCTGCCACCCCACGCCAGCCCCCCACGTCTTGTTGCTGCCGCGTGCTGCCATTTGCTGCTGCTGCCATACTCGTCGCTGCAACTGCTGCGTGCCACTTGCTGCTGCTGCTGTTGCGCCGCAACGGGTGGGGAAGGCTGCCGAAAAGCACCAGCGGCTGCTGCGACAGCAGCGGGAGAGGCACCAGCAACAGCAGCGGGCGGAGGGGAAGGAAGAACAGTAGCTTCGACTGCCCTTCCCGCTCCTGAGGTCGCAGCAGCAGCAGCAGCAGCGGGAAAAACGCAGCCCTGCGTGGGGTCGCGTTGTTGCTGCTGCTGGTCCTCTCCCTCTGGCATTGCGCTGCAGCAGCAACACACAAAAAGCTCTACCATATTAAAAGAACGCTGCCGCTACCTGTTTATGTGCCTGCCTATCTGCCACCGCATGCACACATACATATATACATACATACACGTACACATATAATCACACACGCTGACATGTGTGGGTGTATAGAGGTATATGTATACATCCAACTGTGTATGTGTATACGTAAAAGTACACAGATCAAGGATCGCATGCGTGCTGATGCACATATATATATATATATATATATATATATATATATGTATACGTACAAAGGTAAAGGTATCTGTGTACACACACTAAATTATGTGTACATGTATAGCTCTATACAGAAGAATTCGTTCACCCTGGTATATACATAAATATATGTGCACGCGTAGAAGGAGAAGCAGGCACAACAACAGCTACCTGCTGCTGCGGCTGCCTTCACCAGGCAAAGAAATCTGGCAGTCCGTCGCCAGCCTTCTCTCTTCTGCTGCTCTGGCGACCGCTCCCTGCTGATTGACTTTCCCTGCTGCTGCGGCAGAATGTCGCTGCTGCTGCTGCCGCTGCTGCCGAATGTATCTCCTCGGGTCTGTTACTCCTGCTCCTGCTGCCGCTGTCGTTACTTCTGCTGCTGCTGCTCCTGCTGCTGCTGTCGCTGCTTCTGCTACTGCTACTGCTGCTGCCGCCACTGCCGCTGCTGGTCCTTTCGCTGCTGTTACTGCTTCTGCTGCTGCTGCTACTGCTACTACTGCTGCTCCTCATGCTGCTGTTTCTGCTGCTGCCGCCGCTGCTCCTGCTGCTGTTGGTGCTTTTGCTGCTGTCGCTGCTTCTGCTGCCGCCACTGCTGCTGCTCCAGCTGGGCTGCTCCTGTTGCTGGTGGTCCTGCTTCTGCTGCTGCTGCGGCTGCTGCTACTGCTGCTGCTGTCCCTGCTTCTGCTCCTGTTACTGCTGTTGCCGCCACTGCTACTGCTAACGCTGTTGCTGCTTCTGCTGCTGCCGCTGCGCCTGCTGCTGCTCTCTCGAGACTTCCCTGCAACGCAGCAACACACCTTCACACCTTTGTTTTTGGCAGACGCGTCGGCAGAAACTTCACGCAGGCAGCATCCGACCTCCGCTGCTACCGCTGTTGCTGCTCCTGCTCTTGTTCTGCTGTGACCCCTGTTGCTGCTGCTGCAGGTCCTTGCGTCCGGCTGGTGCTCTGCTTGCTGCAGCAGCAGTTGCGGCCGCTATTTGGTTCGTTGCAGCCGCTAGTTGTGCTGCTTCTCCCGTCCGCCTGTTTGCGGGTCTGTTGCTGCCGCTGCTGCTGGTTCGGCATGGGGGGACTGCTGCAGCAGCTGCTTCTTTATCATCTTCGCGACTGCAGCTGCGGCTGACCACCTCCTCGCGCTGCTGTGGATTTGCCTCCCGTCGCTAGTGCTGCTGCTGCTTCTCATTCTGCGCGTGCGACACTTCTGCTGCAGCACCTCCGGGCACTGCAAAGGACGTGCTGCTGCTTCCTGCCGCCGACAACTTATCGTCTGTCTGAACCGTCGACCCACGTCTGTGGGTATTCGATCGCATGCGCACGCATATGCATAGGCGTCCTGCTTATGGAGAAACACATGTGTATATACGCGCATGCGTATTTTTGAGGAATCTGTGAGCAGGTCCCTTCTGTGCAGCTGCGGAGGGGAGGCACGCGTTGCTGGCGTTGCTGCTGCCCGAGACACGACAGCGCTAGTACAGCAGTGAGACAGCACACGACTGCAGCAGCAGCAGCAGCGACGGCAGCAACAGCAGCAGCGACGGCCGCAACAGCAGCAGCAGCAGGAGCAGCGACAGCGTCAGCAACAGTAGCAGGAGCAACGACGGCAACGGAGATGGAATCAGCGGCAGCTCAAAACAGCAGCAGCAGCGGCAGGAGGGCCAGCAGCTGCGGCAGCAGGAAGGGCGGGAGCAGCACGGCCGCAGTAGCGGCTTTGGCAGCAGCGGCAGCGCCGGCCTTTCTGAAAGAAGCAGCAGCAATAGCAGCACGCGCTGAAGCGGCAACAACGAGTGAGAGAGCTGGAAAAGCAGCAGCAGCAGCAGAAGGTCCCGTGCCAGCCAACAGCAGCGGATGGAGTTACTTAGCAGTAGCAGCAGCAACACGAGCAACACAAGGGCAGACAGAAGGTCAAGGCAGCAGAGGGTGGAGGAGGACGAATGTTTGACGAGTGTTTGCCGTTGGAAGAGTATATGTCCGACGCAGAGGGCAGCAGCAGCCTGGTGCTGCTCGTTGGCAAAAAATTTTCAACGAGGAACAAAATATACGCTCAAAGAGTGCGTTTCCCTGCATCCGAACTTCGCAACTCGTGGGCTGTGCTGTGGTGCTGACGCGCATCGACGACGACTCCGGTAGCGGCAGCCGGATGAGCGCAGCCGGAGCGGCAGCTGCTGCTGTAGCAAGAGCGGTTTAGTAGTCATGGCTGGAGCCAAGTGGCGCAGGATACTACCACACCAGCGCGGCAGCAGCAAGACTAAGAGCCGCAGCTGCAGTGCTCCCGCAGCTGCAGCAGGAAGGGCAGTAGCAGCAGCAGCAGCAGCAGCAGCCGAGCAAGTACTACTGCCAGCGGTAGCAGCAGTTCCACGGTTACTGCAAGGGACCAGTTCGATCATCAGCAACCGCTGCTGCAAGTAGGGGCGGTTGCGGCGGCAGCGCAAAGGCCAGGACAGCACATGGCAATGGCAGCTGCATAGACAGGCTTGATGTGACGTTTGCAGCGTGTGTACGCGTCTATCTGTCTCTTATTAATATTCAGAAAGTTTCTTGCGCGTGGTTGATGGCAGCTGTGGAGCGGCCAGTGGCTGCGCGGCACACAGTACAGCCGTAGCAGCAGCAGGGCCTACAGCAGCAGCAGGGGGCAGCCAAGTGCAGCAGCAGCGTCACGAGCCAAGAGCTGCAGGCCAGCAGAATCCTAGCAGCAGCGATAAGGCACGGCAGCACAAGCGGCAAACCAGAAGCTGAGAAGCAGCAGCAGCAGCAGTCTTGCTGCGAGAGCCACAGCACCGTCCAGTAGTAACACGCTGCCCTACTTCCGCTGCGATGAGCCCTGCTACTGCCTCTGTTCCTGCTACTGCGGCCATGCTAAGCCTGCTGGTAATATGCTACTGCGCACGTACTACAGCTGCTGGTGCTGCTCCCGCCGTGCTACAGCAGCTGCTGCTGGTTGCTGCTGCTGTTGTTTCGGCGCTTCTGCTGCTGTGTTGCTTCTGCTGTTCCTGTTGCTGCGCCGCCTCTCCTGCTGCGCTGCTTCAGCTGCTGCGCTGCTTCTGCTGCTGCGCCGCCTCTGCTGCTGCGCTGCTTCTGCTGCTCCGCTGCTTCTGCTTGGGGTAAGGGACGGCTGCTGCCGCCTCGCGCCTGTGCAGAAAGCGGTTGTTCCCCTGCATGCAAACGCCCGAAGAGAAGAGCTTCAGCAGCAACGTCACTGGCAGCGGCAGCAACGGCAGCAACAACAGCATGCGCCGGGACGGCAGTCGAGCTGCTGCTCTTCTGGTTGCACTACTGGGCTGCATGTGTTGACGACTCGTTTCCTGTCATTTCTTCGTTCTCCTTTGCTGTCTTTCTTGAAATCTTCTCCCCCAACGTTGTTCTCTTGTACCCGGTGCCGCTGTCTTGGCGTCCGACTGCGTGTGGCCGCCGCAGTGTGCCGGGATGCGGCCGCACAGCAGCAGCTCAACAACGTAGCAGCAGCAGCAGCAGGAAGACACCAGCAGCAACAGGAACCGTACCAGCGGCAGCAAGTAGTGAATCGGCGGCTTCATGAAAGCTCTGCCGCACTGCAGTGTTGTACCGCAGCAGCCACACCCGACCGCAGCAGCAGGTGCAGCAGACCCCACACAAACCACCTGCTGCGGCAGCAGCTGCTCAGAAGGAGGACGCAGCAGCAGCACTCGCAGCAACAGCCACACCGACCGCAGCAGCAACAGCAGCAAAAGGGACAACGATAGGAAGGATAGCAGCAACGACAACAGCAGCAAGGACAGCAGCAGCAGCGGCAGCTAGCGCAACGGCAGAAGCGACGACAGCAGCAGCAAGCGCAGCACCAGCAAAAAAGACGCCAGCAGCAGCAACAGCAGCAACTGCAGCAGCAACAACAGCAGCGAGAACGGCAACTGCGGCAGCAGGAAGAACAGCAACTGCAGCAGCGACTGCAGCAAGAACGGCAACTGCAACAACAACGGCAAGAATAGAAACAGAAGCGACAGCAGCAGGAAGGGCAACTGTAGCAGCGCGGCAAGAAGAGAAACAGCAGCAGCCGCAGCGATAGCAGCAACAGCCTGCAGGAGAAAGCGACCTGCGAAGAGGCACGGGCCCCCGCCGAGGTATAGAGGCTGCATCAGTAGCAGCAGCAGCAGCTCGTCGGCCAGGACGCAGGAACCTGCTGCTGCAGGAAGCAGCAGGAATGACCGCGAAGGCAAAGCAGCAGCAGAAAGGAAGAAGCTGACTTGTCAACAGCAAAACGACCAGCAGCAAAACCTGCTCGTAGCAGCACCGGGGCCGCAGACGTATCTAACCACCCGCGACAGTCAATCTCTCCGCATATATGCCGACGGAAATATATCTGCCACCACGTGAACTAAGATTCTATCTTCACAAACATATATATACCTATATATATATATATGTATCCATACCTTAACCTTACCTCTCTCTGTATATCTAAATGTATATACGTATATATGTATATCCATAGACTGATATCACCTCTCTCTCTCTATATACATATATATGTCACCGTGACTTCTGTATATTCATGACGAGAATATACGTGTGTGAACCTGCAAAAGTGATATATATATATATATTTTCGTCGCCTTCTCTGTCTTTCTTCTCCCCTGTATCTGTCTTTCCGTCCGTTTCCTCGTGTCCTCTCTGTCTGCTTCTGTCTCTTTGTAGGGGAACGCCCATCCACACATACAAGCCGGTCACAGCCGCTATCGCATTTGTACGGGACTATCTATATAGACATTCTTCCATATATATATATATATGTACGTGTACATGTATATATGTGTGTATGTATATATGTATGTATTTGTCGGCCAGAGGCTGTGTAGCAGAGGAGTGTAGAGACTGATGCTTCTTTGCTGAGATGGATACGCTACGCCGTCCTTCAGGTGCTGCTGCTGCGTATCGCCTGCGGCTCTGCGCAGCTGCTCGCAAAGCTGCCACTTCTCCGTCGCTTCTTCTGCTGCAGCGGCCTCGTTTTCGTCTCCGCCCCTTCTCTTCGTTTCCCTCTTCTCCTTCTCCTCTTCGCGACGTATCTGCTGCTGCACGCCATCCCCTTCTGTTTTCGTCTGCCTTCGCCGCTGCTGCTCCTCCGTCGTCGTCTTCGTCTCTCTCTCTTTGTGCCCGCTCTCCTGCTGCTGCTGCTGCTTCTCCGCGTCTCCCTCTGTCATCTGTCTCGTCTCTCTCTCCCCACAACAACGCCTCGTCTCCTCCTCCGCCGTCTCCTCGTCTCGTCTCGTCGCCTGCTGCCGCCTCTCTTGGTGATGCCGCGACGGAAGACGACTCGTGTGTCTGCTGCTGTGCTGCGCCCCGGGGGGAGGGAGGCTGCAAGGGCAAGTCTGCTCGCCTCGCTGGTGCAGCTGCTTGTGCTGCTGCTGCCAGCGCCTTCCGGAGCTGCAGCAGCAGCCGCAGCTGCGCCGATTTTGGAGGAGGAGCGGCGCGCGATGATCTGCTGATGAACGCTGCTGCTGCTGCCGTTGCCCCGCCGCAGCAGTTTTCTGCCCGAAGCTTCTCGAGCAGCAGCAGCAGCAACAGTTACAGCAGCAGCAGCAACAGCAGCAGCACCAGCAACAGGAAGAGCAGCAACTTGGAGGGGGCGGGTGAAAAGAAGGACAGCAGCAGGACAACCAGGGGGGAGAGGACGGACAGCTGCAACAGCAGCGGCAGCCACGCAGATGCAGTGGACGGGAAGCAGCAAGACGCTGCATCCTCCTCCCTGTCGACCCACACGAGCTGCAGCAACAGCAGTAGCAACAGCAACCTGGACTGCCGCAGCAGTGGCAGCAGGAGAAGCAGAAGCGACAGCACCAGCGAGTCGCAGCAGGGGGAGGAAAAAGAGAAGGGAGACCAACGGGTGGCGCAGCAGCAGGAAGCGGAAGGAGAGAAGAAGCAGCCGCACCAGCAGGAGGAGGCCGCCGGAAAAAGACAGCAGCAGCAAGGACGGCAACAGCAGCAGGAGCAGCAGCAAGAACAGCAAGAGCGACAGGAGAAGGAGTGCAGAGGCGAGGAGCAGCAGAGAGGCAGCCTCAGAAGGGGTGAGGAGGGAAGCAGGAGGGGAGGTAGCTGCAGAGAAGCAGCCGCAGAAGAAAGAGCAGCAGGCAGTGAGATATGGCATGAGGGTCCTGCCGAGCAGTCGTCTGCTGCGGCGTCATCGTCCTTTTCCTCCTCTTCTTCGTCGTCTTCGTTCTCTTCAGCAGCAGCAAATGCAGCAGGAGAAAATAGAGCGTTGTTGGCTGCAACACCGACAGCAGCAGAGAACGGTGGAAGAGGGGGTGGAGGAGGGGAAGATACTGCAGCAGCAGCAGAAGCAGCGAGAAGAAGAAGAAGAGCAGAGCAACGCCAGCAGCAGGAGGAAGTGCTGGCCTTTGTGAGAGTCGCCCGGGGGGAAAGGAAGCGCGTAGGCGAGGAAGGGGAAAGGAGCAGCAGCAGCGCGCTGCAGCAGCAGCTACAGCAGCAGCTGCAGCAGGGCGCGGGATCGTTCGCCGGCTACGGAGGGCTGTTGCTGGCGTATAATCATCGATATATTAGTCTGAGGGATCTAGCCGTGGATATCGGCCGCAGCTGCCGAGAGGGGGCAGCGCAAGCCTTGCGTCTTCTTACTTCTGAACTTTCTGCTGCGTCGACGGCTGCTGCAGCCGCAGAGGCAGCAGGCGAAGCAACCAACAGCAGCAGCAAGAGAGCGGGAAGCGGCGCAGCAGGTGCTGCTGCGGCAGCGGCACGCGGAGACCGCGGCAGCGAGGCCCACGCAGCAGCGGGAGAGCGGAACGCCAGCAGCCAAACGAGCAAAGATGAAGCAGCAGCAGCAGAGAGGGACAGCAGGAGAGAGGAGGAAGACGCAGCAGTAGCAGCAGCAGGAGGGCAGAGAAAGGACAGCGGAAAAAAGGGGGAGGCAGGAGCAGCAGCAGCTGCTGCAGCACGAGCAGCCACCGGAGAGCAGAGGAAGAGCAGCAGCAGCAGAGAGGAAGGAGAGCACGGGGCTGTAGAGCAGACGAAGGGAAGAAGCAGCAGCAGCAGCAGCAGAAAAGAAGAAGACAACGAAGAGGCAGCGGCAGTGAAGAGGAATGAGGGAGGAGAAGAAGTGGGGGAACAGCGGCAGCAAGTGCAGGACCGACAGGGACAGAAAGGGCAGAGAGACAGAAATAGCGCCAAAGACGTGGTGCAGCAGCAGCAGCAGCGCATGAGGGAGGATATGCGTAGGGAGAGCGGCTCACAACCCGGCAATTCAGGTGCTGAGGAAGCAGCAGCGGCAGCCGAGAGAGCAGCGCGACACGGCGGCGAGGAGGTGGAGACGGACAGACGCGAGGGGAGGACGCAGAGAGCAGGGGAGACGGCGGAGGGGCTGCGCAGAGGAGAAAGGGACAGCAGCAGCACGTGTGGGGATGACGGGATGGTAAGCAGCAGCAGTCGCGAGGAAGAGCGCGACGCAACAGCAAAGGGAAAGAAGGCGGAAGAGGTGGAAGGAGGCGCTGCTGCAGCAAAAGTCGAGGGATACCTGTCAAAGAAGACAGCAACAGCAGCAGCAGGAATAGAGAAGGAAGAGCAGCAGCCGCGGCAGGACGGCGCGCCGCCCAGTCAACGTCTCCCAAAGGAGCACCGGCAGCAGCAGCAGGAGCAGGTCCAGCGACAGCGAGAGCAAGGCAAGCAGCAGACGCAGGGAGAGGAAGGCAAACAGCAGATGGAGGGCCAGCAAGGCAATCAGCTGATGCAGGAGATGCAGCATCATGTGGAGCTCGAAGATCTGGAGGGCTGCTTATCGGAGCCGCTGCTGCAGGGGCTTCAAGCGAAGATGGACGCGCTGCAGAAGGCGGGGCTACGTCTCCGATTCGATATTACTGGCATTAAGCAAGTGATTATAAGTCGCATGTGGACGGTTCTTGGTGAGAGAGGGAAGATCAAATACGAGAGAAAAAAGTCGTTCTTGTCTTTTCTTGGTGTTCTGCCGGGCGTATCCTTCTCTCGCCGGGAGAGCAGTAGAGAGGAACAGAAGAGCAACTGCAGTACCTGTTCGCTTCCCCCCCGCCTGGTCTTCTCGTCTATGTATAAACAGGCAGAAAGCGACTCCCGACGAAGAGAGAGCTAAAACTGCATGTGTGGGTGTATGGCTGAAGCTACCTGCTTGCATCGATGACGCGTGTTTCAGGTGTACATACACTGTGTCGGGTCACTGTCGAGCCTGCCGGTGGAGCGGCAGCAATACTGATTTTGGCACGCATCGTATCTGCTAAATCTTCTTCGCCTCTGTCCGACCTGCTGCCAGGATTCCTTTGCTGCTGCTGTTGCCTGAACTGATGCTGCTGGCTCTGCTGTTGCGTCTGCTGCCTAATCTGCTGCTGCTGCTGCATCTGCTGCTGCTGCATCTGCTGCTGCTGCTGCATCTGCTGCTGCTGCTGCATCTGCTGCTGCTGCTGCTGCTGTATCTGCTGCTGCTGCTGAATCTGCTGCTGCTGCTGCTGCATCTGCTGCTGCTGTTGCTGCGTCTGCTGCCGCTGCTGCGTGTGCTGCTGGTGCTGCTACTGCTTCTGCTGCTTTTGGCCCCGGGGGGGGGTGGGGGGGAAGGGTAAGGGAAGGCCGCTGTTGCTGGTGCTGCATTTGCTGCCTCTGTTCCTCCTGAGCTGCCTCTGCGTTGTTTTTGCTTCCGGTGTCCCGCCTACGTGACCCGTGCTGCTGCGGCTGCTGTTGCTGTTGCAGGAGCTCGACCAGGGCAGCAGGCAGCTCCTCGCTCGCTCTGTTTGATCGAGCTGCTGCCAGATTTGCATGTGGTGGCCCCAACATCTTCGTTACACCAGCAGCAGTCTGGAGCAGCAGCAGAGAAGAAATATTTCCGCTGCAAGCCTGGGCTGCTGCTGCAGCACGACTCTACTGCCGTTGGTCCGGCTTGCATCCCTGCTTCCGCCTTTTCTTCCTCTTCCTTCGGCCGCAGCGGCAGCAAAAGCAACAGCAGGAGTAGCAGTGGAAGAAAAGAAGACGAAGAAGATAAAGAAGCATCGGCGCAGGGGAAGACAAGCGGTGCAGAGGAGAAGGACGCAGACGAGGCAGAAATTGGAGGGAAAAGCAGCAGCAGCAGTACGAGGCGCTCCTTGGGAGAAGAATCACGAACAGCAGCAAGGAAAGGAAAAGAAGAAAGGGAGGAGGAAGAGAAAGCAGATGCAGAGGAAAAGAGAGGGGAAGCTGACAAAGCCGCCGCGCCTAAGAAACCTCGAGAAACGTCGCTCTTCGGTAAAAGCCAGCAGCAACAAAACAGCAGCAGCACCAGCAGCAGCAGTACCGACAGCAGCAGCAAGAGAAGCTTTAATAGTAGAAGCAGTAGTGACGGCAGATGGGACTGACGAGGACCAGCAGCCTGAGAAAAGCAGCAGTGGCAGCAGCAGACGTGGCAGCAGGACGAAGAGGAGGAGCAGCAACATCCCCCAGAGCAGCGAGCGTAGTAGCAGTAGCACAGCAGCAGGAAGAGCAACAGCAGCAGCAGGCGCAGCAGTGGCTGGCAAACAACAGCGGCAGCAGGGACACTGATACGAGCAGCAAGAAAGGTGGGGAGCAGCGCTAGAACCGTCAGGTGGAGGAGCAGCAGAAGAAGCAGCAGCAGAGTTGCTGTCTTGCAGCAGATGCACGCTTTTTGTCGCATTTTGGCGAGCAGCCGAAGCAGCAGCAGCAACGCAGAGCAGCAGCAGCAGCAACGCAGAGCAGCAGCAGCAGCAACGCAGAGCAGCAGCAGCAGCAGCGCAGAGCAGCAGCAGCGGCGCAGAGCAGCAGCAGCACTTACACAAGTGAAGAGAGAGAAGATTTCTTTCATCTGACAGTCCTTTTTTTCTGGTTCTTCTGGTATTCGTCTGTCGTCTTCCTCCTACATTCTCATCCCGATGTTTTCTCTCTCCTTTTCGCGTCTGTTGGAGGTACTGTCCGCCTCCCGTTCTAGGACATACTTTGCTGACGCTGCTTTCTCTCCTTCTGGAGACGCTGACCTACTGAAGCCCTTTTTTGCACCTGCCGCGGCCACTTCTCTTCCGCTCCTGCTGCACACCGTATCCTCTAGGGGTGCTGCTGCAGCCACTCCCTGCTGCTGCTGCTGCTGCACACACTCCCTGTTGCTCTTGCTGCAGCGACTCCCTGCCATTGCTGCTGCTGCTGCAGTCACTCCCCGCTGCTGCTGCTTCTGCCGTTGCTGTTGTGCCTCTGTAGCTGCTGGTGCCACTCTTCTGCAGCTGTTGCTGCTGCTGTCACTCTCCTGCCGCGGCTTTCTCCGCATGCATTTGCCTCTCGTTTTACTGCTGCTGTTGTTTTCGCCCCTGCCTCAGCCCCTGGGGCGCCTTCACTGCTGATGAGGACCTCGTGCTGCTTCCGCAGATTTCTTGCCGTTGCCTTGCTGCCCGCGTCTCCTCTCTTTTCCTTCTTTTTTTTCTGCTTCTCGTGAGTCCTATTTCTCCGTTGCTGCTGCGTGGTCGCGTCCTGTGCTTCTGCCGCAGCTGCCGTCTGCTGCTGCCGTTGCTGGTTATCTTCAGCTGCTGCGCAGGAAGCGGCTGCTGCTGGTACTGCTGCAGTTGCTTCTGCTTGAGCTGCGTCGGCGTCTGCTTCTACTGCTGCTGCTTTTTGCAGCCGTCGCGTCGTCTGCTGCTGCCTTCGTTGCACCCTTTGGCGCCGCTGTTTCATCTGCTGCTGCTGCTTTTTCTTGCGGTTGCTTTAGCTGCTGCTTCGGCGGCATCGCCTGCGGCTGCAGTACGCTCTCGTCCCTGCCGTTGCTGCTGCTGTTGCTTCTGCTGCCCCATGTGCTAGCAACCTCCTGTTGCTGCTCCTGCTTCTGCTGCCCCACGTACGAGCAGCCTCCTGTTGCTGCTGCTGCTTCTGCTGCCCCACGTGCGAGCAGCCTCCTGTTGCTGGTGCTGCTTCTGCTGCCCCACGTGCGAGCAGCTTCCTGTTGTTGCTGCTGCTTCTGCTGCCCCACGTGCGAGCAGCTTCCTGTTGTTGCTGTTGCTTCTGCTGCCCCATGTGCGAGCAGCCTCCTGTTGTTGCTGTCGCGTCTTCTGCTGCCTCTGCTCTGCCTCGGGAAGCTCTGTGTTGCTGCTGTCGCTGCTGCTGCGTCTTCCTTTGCCGGTGCTCTTCGTGGCTGACGACGTGGACACGGCAGCAGAGTTAGGGGAGTCCACGAACGTGTTTCTCTTCAGCACCACGTCCCCTTCCACTTGAAGTGGGTTTTCCTCTCTGTTGGTCCCCCTTTATATCTTCCTCGTATTGCTGCCGCTTCTTCCCGTGTTCTGCCTCTGCTTTTTCGCTTGCCAGAGAAAATTCGCTCCTTTCTCGAGAAGAGCTACGTCGCAAGTGAAGCAACAGAGAAGGGATTTATTCTCGTCATGGAAGCGAAGGTTCTCTGCTCCCAAGTCGTTTCTCTTCGTGACAAAACTCACCAGCAGGTAAACGGGCTGTCGCTCTCCTCCACGTCGTCTTGCTGTTCTTCTTCCCCTTCTTCGTCTTCTTCTTCGTCTTCGGCGTCTTTTTTTCCGTTCTCTCGCTATTCCCTTTCTTCGTCTTCTCTTCTTCTTTATCCACTTTTTCTCCTTTTCTCACGGTTTCTCCTTCCCTGTTCCTGCGCCGCGCTGTACATCGCTCTCTGTTCGGGTGTATGTACACCCCAAAGTGACTATGTGTCCTTCGTGTATATATATATGCACGTATATGTCCCTGTCTCTCTCTGTCTGTTCGAGTGTATGTACGCCCAAAGAAGGACTGTATTGTGTGTGTGTGTGTGTGTATGTACATATCACGCACTCGTTGGGTGTACGTACACCCTAGGTGTACCTCCTGATAGATGAATCTACGTCTCTCCCACTGCATATATCTGTGTAGACTATGTGAGTATGTAGACACGCGTATCTCCTTTCCCCTTTTATATATACACACATATATATATATATATATAGGTAGATAAATAGTTGTATCTCTCTCTGCATATACACGTATATATCTACATAAGTATATAAATACACGTATATCCTCCCTCCTAACATATGTATAGATAGATAGATAGATAAGGACATCTCTCTGTCTCTTTGTCTGCATGTATACATGTGTATCTATGTATCTACACGAGTATATAGATACCTGTGTATCCTCCCCCCGTCCACACATATATATATATATATATATATATATAGATGAATAGATTGGTAAGTAAAGC
>JAOXNV010024858.1:0-21890 GCA_028565915.1 Momotus momota
TCCGTCGACACTAGAACTGTACACTCGGGCCTGCGCCGATAAAGTGGCTGCTGGCGATGCAGGATTGCCCCTGATCTGTTGCCAGCTGAGAATAAGCAGGTGACGCCGGCGCAATGAATGTTGCTGCTTTCAGATCTGTTACTGAGTTCGCATGTGTAGGTGGCCTCGTATATCTTGGCAGTGGCAGAGGACAGCTAGTACACTAGCGGCTTCCGGCATCCTGCGCCAGTCTGGGTCCCAGTTGACAGTCGTTGTGAAGCTTTTGAAAGAGGGGTACTAAAAAAACGCACAGCGAGTCACAAGCCCCCTCCCTCTACATGTACGTTACTGCACAAAATGCGTGGCCGGGAAGCTTAACCTAAACAACTGCACACCTCCTTGGGAATGCCCGGTACTGTTGTTACAGACGCACTTAGAATTGAGAGCAACCCTAAGGGATACTTTCCAGGGGGCACTTTTACATGAATGTAAAGGACGGCTTCTTTTCTGGCTTAACGTGTTCATCTCGCATTCAAACCAACTCCTAATCGTTGTGCTCTTCCTGCTAATGTGCAACTCTATGCGTCTCTACATTATTGTATTGTACAACTGAACGTTAATAAGGGTCTCGCGTGCACCTGCTAGTGCTCAGCAGAAAGTGGGCACTGTTGAGAAGTCGGCGTGAGAATCTCTACTAGTTGTTTGGGGGGTTTCGTATACAGCAACTTAGCGGGAGTCGCAATTTTTGTCATGGGCGAGGGAACGTGGGAAAACGTGTGAAGGGTGCCGGCAGTTGGAAACGGATAAAGTGGACGAGGATAGATTGACTTTACGATGTGGCCGGAGTGCAGGTATGATCTGATAACCGAACTTCACGCTAACAACGGGGCTGAACGGGACACTTCCGAAAGAGAAAATGGTGGTACAGGTTCGTTCGATGCAATTGAAGGGGCCGAACTGGCGTGAGAACGTCAGCACACCTCCGCGTGTTGGGGGCAGGCCGTGAGCTGAAGAGTTACCGAATTATACAGGTGTTTCCATATTCTTAGCCGCACACGTACACACTAGGTGGCAGCGAATAATGGGTGAGTCAACGGGGGCAGGGATCGACAACAATCGAGACATTTTCACTTGTGCGTCTGACGCGTTGCCCTTCCATCTGACAATTGCCTGTGTCGAAACCTTCTATGATGCCTGCCCTGATAGGATGCGGCAAACAAGCAACGTTGCGCGTTGTTGAGACTCACTCGGCCGCACAACGTGCAAAGACTCATAAGAGTTCTTCTGGTGGTACCCAAAACTATGAGCGTTCGCTGATGCGGATAGAACTGTGACAGCGTAGGTCTACCTTCACTTCAAGCTGAACGCCTTGGCAGATCCGGAAAGCAGACGCGAACGTGTTGCGGTGTGCATGTTAACAAGTGTGCATCGCTGCACAGGGGGTATACGTGAGATTGGCAGTCCATTTGTTAAAGGTTTGCACTGGTGTACAGAGGGTCGGGTGCGCTCGAGTAGTCTGTCAGTACGGTGAGCACTGAACTTTACGTTGAGGACTGGCATCGTGTCTGAGTTTTGAGGCTACGCGGGAAGATGGAATAGGGGTAACGGTGGTGGCAGGGGTTCTGCGTTCGCTGAAGCTCACGTGCCAGCTCCGTTGCAGAAGGTTCACGTGCGCATGAGGAACGCCTGCCTGTACAAACGTGAGATAGACGTTTCAAGCTGCTGAGTCGATCGAGCATTGGAAATGGTTCTGCGGAGCCAAGGCAATCTGTCTATTTAAACGTCTGCCGTGCAAAAATAGAAGAGAAAACTTTGACTTTAAGCACTACAGCGGAGATGAACGTTACTAGTAGCACGACTGGTCAACGAGTGTGGCCACCGGGGAGCTCAAGCGGCCTATCTGGAGGGGTTCTTTTTTACTGCGGTCCAAAACGCAGACCTGCCGGATGGTGTTGCACTTGATGTACGTTCGAACGTTGATACACTCCACGGACCTAGAGAATGAAAACACGTTGCAGGATGCAAGCGCACAAGGTGGCTGAGACGACACCGAAGATAGTGCTAGGCAACATAGGTCCCTACGCTGTGGCTGCCAACTTGGGTGTGTAGCATGAGGCAGTGCACACGGGAGTCACGGTTGCTGTAGAGATTCCAAAACACGTGGTACCTTGTAGATTGACTGATTGCATTCAACCCCAAATTTTCACTTTCTCCCAGTCGCAAGTTGTCGGCTACGCAGAGAGCGGTATGGTTCAGTGTGACGCATTACCGTGGTGCAAATAGTATTTTCTCTGGTCAAGCGTCATACGTTCATCTGGCGCTTGAGCCACAAGTCGAAAACGTTGAATAACATGTGAGCCTGGATACGAGAAGTGGAAGCGGGCGGTGCACCGTTCGCTGCGTGGGTTGCGGGAAACACGCTAGTGTCGAAGTCGAACCCCTCAATATTTTTTTTTTCCTACGCTGGGAGGGCGAAGTGTTAGGTGATCCTCCTGTAAGTGTTATACTCAGATCGACATTCTGTTTTCTTCTGCACCGTCGTGGCCGCTTAGTAAAGACCCGGCAGAAGTCGATACACTAACGACTCTGCGTATTCAGCCAGGATTGCGGATGCAGCAGATGGTTCCTGGGATATATATTTTAATTCTCTCCACAAAGTGAGAGGTGCAGCTTTTGAAATATTGTGTCTGAGGCTCAACTGAACTCACCAACGAAAGAGCCCAGGCGCTCGTGCTAGAACATGAAATGCAGTATGGGGTGAAGGATAAACTGGGATGCAATCTCACGCTTTCTGCGAAGGACCTCCTGGACCTTTCGAACGACAAGCCTGAACTGCCGAACTGCCAGAGTCCCTGCTGACACCTGCGCCGTGCACCGCTGCAGGATTGTGGCTTTTGTCCTGCGCGTGTATATGCACTGTTGTTCAGGAGCGCAACTCAGGTGTACTACGAAGCGAGGAAATGATCACAAGTACAATTCGCTCATAACAAATGCCAAACTGCACTCGACCAAAATCTGCCGCACAAAGTGGAACTCCTGCGCAGAGGGAAGAACAAGTTGAAAGTACCCAGTAGCAATAAAAAATAGATTTTCTGGTAGACGCCATCTATGCGAAAGGCAGTGGTGACCGCAGACTTCGCGTGAGGCATCACACCTGTCATCGAAAAGACTGATCGTGCTAGAGATGGACGACAGAGCAGAGGGACGCATAGGATATTCGGAGTGGCAGAAACCTGGAATGATGTGGCACAACAAGAACGGAGCTCGGAGAGCACGGTCCCGCAGAGCACGTTTGTTCTTCAACTTCAAACGAGTCATTCATTAAAGCAATTGTCCTGAACAACAGCAGCGGAACGATCAGTGGATCACTTTAACTGAAGAAGCAGCAATGGAGCACGAGTCACTGGCTTCTGCGTGAGTGACGGCGCATACGACCAGGGGACAGTCCAGGACAACCGCGCTGCTGCATCCTAATGAAAGACAGTAGCTAAGTCCCCCGGAGTTGAACGTGCAAAGCAAGATCTACCCTTTGAGAATTTTTATCGCGTGCCCCGTCCAACTAACCTCTATTCGAGTTCTCTTTGTGTCTATAAATACAAAATCTGCCAGCAAGATGTCTGCAGCTCCCTATGGAATAAAAAAACTGGTCTCCGGGAACGCGGATTTAGGGCGCAGTTGGTAGTCACGACCGTGAAACCAGAGGGCGTTGGGTACGAATTCGACTCCGCGAAGCCAACTTTTCCGTCGCTTATATCGTGGTGCAGCGATGTGGACCATAGAAGTAGCTGAGGCGGCACTTCTAAGTCTGCAGTCTTTCCGTCTCTGCAAAAACAGGCACTAATCGTGCCCTAGGAGATAACACTACGAGCGTTTCACGACGTTGATGTCATGAGTACCCTGGCTGATTTCTCAAGGAAAGAAGTCCTTCTGCTGGAAATGCAATTTGCATTTCCAGCCCCACCTGGCCATGATGATCTCGAAGGATGCATTGCGGGTGATATATCAGAGTCGCATTTTTTGCGGCGATCTTTCCTTCTGTGCAGGTGAGTCGGAAAGTAGTGGGTAGCGCTGTAGTGCCAATAATCATCCGATGCTCGCCAAGGCGGGTACAGTACTGTGGCCCGCTGGACGAACCAAAGTGTGGACGTCAACACACAGTGTGTAGCGCTTACGAATCAGAGACACTGGACGACCCAAATGTGTGTTTTGCGCAAGCAGTGCATCTCGGGACCTCGTTGTTTGCATTTGGCACGAGATACCTTTACTGGGCTTAATGTGAACATCTGAGCAAACGCGGTTGGGCGCTTGTCCCGTACAGAGTCTTGCACCTTCAACGATGCATTCGATCGTGCTAGCGTGTGCATCTGTACCGCAGCAAGAAGTGAGACCACGACACCAGAACCCCTTTAAGGAACAGAGCAATTTACGTGACGCACGTCTGCAGTCATTCTAGGTTCCGGATTCACCGCCGAAGTCGAAATGGGACGCTCAGTTTTGCGCGAATAAGCTGAGTAGTGCCAGCGTACGACTGCGTTGAGAGGAAGCTTTCTGCTAGATTTTTCGCTTCGGTCGTGATGGCTCGGGACAAGCATACAACGTCATGTCTATGCAGTCTTGTCACCAAAATAGTCCTCTCCGTGACAAACGGCAGCCTCCACTCTTCCAGTCCCTGGAGAATCAGCAGTCATCTTGACTTGCCTACCTGTTGAGATCGAAAAGGCATAATGTGAATTGAAGCGGATCGATTTTTTGCATGTCTTGCCAATTGGGCAAAACGTCGCTGACAATGACAGGAGGTTTGCAGCTGACAAGTTGGAACTGCAGGCTCGAGAAGACGCTTTGTGAGATTAACTTGAACTCTCAAATTGACATAGGGCGCGTTACCTTCTTCGACACTGTCAGGATCCAGAAGCTTGCTGCATTCATGCGTGCACTGGGTGGTGGGTCTTGAAAATTCATATTTAGAAACTTGTTTGTCTTTTCACTCATGTTGGTGGAGTGTGGAAGCCATTCGTCGCAACCGTAGTGGTCTCTCCGGGCCGGCGTGATAGAGAATAATATCTGCGGCTGCTTCTTGTTGAGGGGGTCTCTACTTCTCGTTATGTCGTCATGGTTGGCGTACTGGAAACAACGGCTGCGACGAAAACTCGAGTCCATTTTCCTACTTTTCTAAGCAGATTTGAGGTGCAGTGGTGCAGTTTAATACGGAAGGCATCTGTGCAGACGAAGGTCGCTCGAGAAAACTGCACCATCGAAAACAGAAAAAAAAGGGTGTTGGGACCTCCAGTGTGTCTTCACCGAGGACAGCCAGCACGGATTCGGATGCAGTAGTGGTATTTTCCAGGGGACGTTTCCTCACAATTTGTCAGGAAACACACAACTTTTTTCGAACCCTAGTAGACGGATCGTTCGAGAAAATTAATGTTGCCCCTCCGTGATGAGTACGCCCGAGCGCATACATTTGTCCAGAGGGCTCGCATCTGTCTAATTTTTCTGAATCCACAGTTGTTTACCGGTGCAGTAGATCCGAACTGCGAGAGTACGAACCCTGTAGACCCTCAATTCGTACGCAATAAACGGAGACACTGAGGTTACTCTCTAGTTTCTCTGAACAGGCTTGAGAGCTGTGGGTTAACGCGATGTCTACAGGAAACGCCGCAAGCGGTGATTCGGGAGAGAGAAAACCAGTGTACCGCAACGGCGAGGTGAAAGAACATTGGAAGCAGCTACGACTAGGTGTGGCTGGATGAGCAAGTAAAGAAAGATGCGTTGGCGTTTACGTGTGTAAACGGCGACGAGATACATTGCGAGACCATGATGGTGTGCAGCGTTTTTCTTCGTCAGATGGTAAGTGTGCCATGTGGGGTGACCTTAGCGCCTCTGCGTTGAAACGGCAAAAGGCGTAAGCAATAGCGTGACGTGGCAATGGCGTTTGGGTCGTTGCACCTGCTCAGGTGATCCATTGTAAGACCTGGCGACAGCTGGAAACGTGTAACTCGGCCGCAGTGTCGGCGCTGTTCAGGTGCCTCTCGACAGGCAAGTTGGAACATGCAGCGGCCCTTGAAAGACCCTTTCGTGCTGTCCACTTCCGGGTGTCCTTTGTGTTGACTGTGCCTCGACAATCACGCACAACGTCAAAAGCATTTTTAACTCTTGTAGAAACACATCCTCCAGAACGAAAGACTGCGGCGTAGAAGATTAAACTGCACTCCACCGATACTGTCCTGCTTTCCCTGCGTATGCCTTCACCGGCCGTTGTGGGGGCAGAGAGAATGGGGGCGGACTGCTAATACGGCCTACCTTCGGCGTCGGCGTCTCCCTTAGAACATGTTTCCCATACTTACTCGCGTCGCCAGGGAATAAACTTACGTGAGGCGTTTGGGGCGTTGGCCTATCGAGCTGTCGTCAGTATCTCTGATCGCTTTGCGTGGACTATAACGAGGGTGCACCGTTGAATCCTCAATCCGATCACGAGGATGTCGCAGGGTGCAACAGCTATTGCGGCTCCTGTAGCAGATTTGAATATCTGAAACAATTTTGCCTCACGTATAAGAGGTATCGGCATGACGCAGAGGGTGGATCGCTGCCGCCGTGACCCAGCTGTTGAATGAAGGCGGCACATTTTCAAATACCGCGAGACAAATAAAAGCAAGCCGATGAGCCCACTAGTTGGAGGGGGTAGACGATAAAAATGAAGGACATTACGGAATGTTTTTTTAGGAAATAGGACTCCGTCATCCCTGCATTATATCTGGGATAGAACAGCAGTTTACGCGTTCGCTGTGGATCTGTGAGGAGGTGCAGCTGTGTGCGTGACCCTCTCACAGTCTTGCAATTTCATGCCTTCATTCTGCCCTGCTAGCACACGCCCCTGCTACGCAGAGAGAGGTAAGAAGGTGATGGAAATACTATGTCGAAGGACAGGCTTATTTAAGTTCCGTACGACTGCAGGTCTTCCAACTCTCGGAACAACATTTGGCGTTGAAGTTGAGCATTCAGCACTGCACGAATGATGTATCACTGTTCTGCGTTAAGAACATGCGGTTAAAGCGGCCGTGATTACTTCCCGAAAGGGTTCGCGGATCTTTATGGTTCCCTGGACCCCTATTTCCGTCAGCTGCGGATGAATCCACCGTTTGGGGCTCCGATTCCATCGGACACATCGCTATGCTGGAACAGAGTAGACTCACGGTGATCGAAAGCGTTTTCCACCTGCCCTATTCAATATTTGAAGAAGTCGCTATTAATGAGGGAACACTCGTAGCCCAGAGTTTGGAGCTGCAACTTCACAGACACGCTTTAAGAGAATATCCGGAGCCATTCTACCAAAATTGCGGGCGCTATCACTACATCGCAGTCTGAACGCATAGCTCGCCGCAGGCGTGTGTCTCACAAGACGGAAGTCCTGAATACTTGTTCTTGGAGGTTTCACAGTTTTTTAGTGCACGCTGGTGAAGAGAAGAATGTAGTCTCCGTCTTAGCAGGATTTTCTGTGAATCGACGTGGTACGATTCATTATGCTGCGGCTGCCTCCGTTCGTGCGCTTCCGGCATTGCTTTGCAGCGTCCTGGCCCTCCTCCAGATAGAACACCTGTAATCGACCCTTTTGTGCCGCATACCGTTTAAGCGTTGATCCGCGCACACGCTTTAGCTGCTTACAACTGTCGCACTGATCACCCCGTGAAAACAACACAGGATGCGGGTCAACAATAAGGCGGCATATGCCATGGCCTTCGGTCTAGCAATGGCCTCAAGGGAAATAAGCACTTCAAGGCTGGGGTAAGAACATCCGTCGCTTTTGCATTGAGAGCGGCCGGATGCCAGAGTGACACTTTGCAGGGGACAAGCCCGAAGAATTGTTGCACAAAAATCTTTGTTGTAAAACCCTGTTGGATTGAACAAAAGGGCACACCATCATCGTGGTCTTTCTGCTGAGGAACCTGCATGTGGATGCACTGCTCGAGGATTACTGCTTGTGTGCACCTTGAATCGATCCACGCTTCCTTGGCAGCCGTGAAGCGATGTGTTCTGAGATGACCAACGGTCACAAACGCAAGTCATACGTGGGAAAATTTCAGTTTTTTTGCACTCAGATATGTGGAAGATGCTGGTGGTGGCAGATTAACACAAGTTCCGCAGTAGATACCGAAGGGTGAGCGCTAAGGTAAAGTCAGAGAAAATTGGTGGACTGCAACCGTGAAGCTGCAGAACGTCGGAGGCATGTGAAAATAGATGAACATGTAAAAACCTGGTGCACCTGGACAATTTGGAGTACGAGGCAGTCCATAAATCCGGTGTAGCATGCACGTGTCTGCGGCATAGAGCTTTATTGCGCGGGCACGATGATGTGCATCTCTTTGCAGGCGGGATGCAAATTGGGTCATGTCTAAAAGCTGCGTGGGATGATCCAAGTCGGCGCAGACCTGTGGAAATGACCTACGGTTCACTGTGGCTCCGCGTGTGGTTCTGCTTATGAACAAGGAACAGTTCGGACGACACCTGTCGAATGCAGGTACTGGTCTGTTGAGCTGCCCTTAACGTTCCGCGGCTAACAGAAACCGACTTCTGTAGACAGAACAATGCAGCGGCCCATAAGAGGGCTTTTCGTGCTGCATGTTTTGTCCCGACTATTCTGAGGTGACTGCGCCTTGTCAACCATGGAAGACCCTAACGCGCGGTAAACTGTTTTCTACACCCCCTTGCGTCTGATTTGTATGTCTAAGCAATGCGTTGTTGAACAGGAAGATAGGCCCATTGAGGCCTGCACTCCCATAACATTTCACGATTGTATTAAAAAGAAGTGTCCACCCAACAGTTGCCTTCCACATATTGGGCGATGTTAGGTTGAATCGCTCGAGCTGTCGTCTTGCTCTCTGATGGAGAGACACGGATTTTACTAAGAGTGCTCTCTGCGTTCCACTTTCGGTCACGAAAATGTCGCAGGATGCAACACTCCCTTCAGACGGTCTAGCAGCGTTGGGGTATTCGAAAACGTTTCTGCTTGCAGGTGAGATGTGTCGACAGCGCAGCGTCCACCCAGTCCCTCAGCGATTCACGAGACAAATGGGGTAATCAAGGAAGTGTGTCTGATCCGCAGCGACCCTACAGTGTTCACGTTTCTTTCTCCCGCAAGCGTATGCGTATGCAACTCAGAAGGAAGTGAGACGAGGACGCCAGCTGTCGGTGGGCGAACAGTCTACATAAGCCGCAAAACTGGAGTTCTTTCAGGTATAAGAAGCACCCCTGAAGTAGAACATTCAGAAGTGCACCAAAAAGGTAAATAACCGGGGTGTACGACTGCTCATGCTCTGCTACGCTTTGACAAAACGCGGATGAGGCCATTAATATTTTCTCCTTCAATTACGCACGGCTTTTTATGAATTCTTGCACCCACGTGTGGGCGTGTCTAAGAAATCTGGAAAATGGATCAGTTCTACTCGCTAGTAGCGGTTGCAGGTCGTTTGTCCTCTTGAAGCCACGGCGGGCCGGTGGACATCTTTGTGCGTTGCGACACAGGAGGCACGTGATGAAACAGAAACCGTTGTGCTCCTGCTGTGGGTCGGATCTCTTCTGGACTGTTGAAGAATAAGCTAACTGTGACAGGAGATGTAAACGCGACGAGCTGATTGACTGCTTCGAGAGATTCTTGAAGACACCCTACGTGTGTGTAAGGCATTACCTTTCTGACACTGTCTGGATCTAGAAGCCTGTTAGACTCACACCGTCCGAAGGGAATGTGTACTAAGGGAAAACTCTTGACTCCTTGATGGGATTCGGAGTCACTCTGATGGCGGGAAGAATTTAGTCGCGGTCGTGCCAGTGTTATTTGACCCGCGCCATGCGCTCTCGTATGTTCCGACTGCCTTTGTTTGTGGGCGTCCTCGATTCCCCCCGCAATTATGCGGCGGGCAACTTTGAGCACCAGCTGTAACCGACGCGCGACTACCTCCTCGTAGCGACTCGCTGCTTCGGGTGGACCGCATGCGGTCTTTGATCGGCTGAAGATACAGCTTCATTTTGCCTGTGATTAAAACTCATGCTGCAGCCTACTGTTGAGACGCGTACGAACGCGTAGATCGCTCAACGAATTCTGTCTCAATGAAATCATTTTGCAGCTGGTGTCGTAAACACCGTGCCGTTGCATCGAATGCAGCCAGAATAGATGCAGATACTGAGTGACATTTGCCAACACGTTATACAGCAATCCTTCATACTGAATCGCCTCTGGATTCATTCAACCAACACCATAATTTTCTTCCCTTCCTTCTGAGGCACGCGCGTGTGGCGCATCACTCTGGAGTACGGGCGTGTGTCCGGTTTAAAAAGGCCTGCGTCTCACCGGTGGCCAACAAGCGGTGTGCTCCGAGGTGACGAACGAGTAACAGGTGAGTATCCTACCTCAGAAATACACGTTTGGTTACGCACTTAGGCGGAAGATCTTGCCCGAGTCAGATTCACACAACACTTGCAGAAAACCGTACAGATCAATCGCTACGTTGAAATTAGGGGAAGTCAGCTGAATGCAGCAGCTAGGCCGAAGAAGGTTGTAAATACGTAGAGGCAAGTGGACGAGGGACGATGCGCCTGCGCAAACGGGAGAGTGGAACGGTTCAGGAACACCACATAGCTTTTATGTTTCCAAGAGCATTACTCCGGAAGAGCACGTTAGTGTGGATCTCTTTTGGACCCCTGCTACAAAGTGTGTCATGCAGAAAAACACGGGTGCTCGGGATGTACAAGAATAAAAGTTTCAAGCCCAAGCGGAGCTGCTGAAGTGAGGTGTGGTTTCCCCGACTGGAGCTCCTCGTCTGTCGAACCGCGTCTTAACAGGCGGGAGATGGCAAGAGCCTCGCTCCGGTGAACAGAAACATGCGGCGACGTGAAAGTTTTCCTGTGGCAGGTAGCGATTATAATACTCCACGACGTGAGTGCGTCTTGACAGCCAGAAGCATATCCCTGTATGCGAACTGTTTTTCTTTAAGCCTGTTTCGCCGGCCATCAGCTTGACTCGGCCAATCGAACTTTATCAGAAGTAGCTGTCCCAACGGTGCTTTTGTTGGACCCAAAGTAAGGGAAGCCAAGGTTTCTGTGGACGCCTCCAAGTAACGCATGCATTGTAGAACAACTTGAGAGAGGTTAGGCTGGATCACTCGACCTGTTGTGTTGATGTCTGGTCGGGCTCGGCGGCTTTGAGGAAGCACTGCTTATTTCAGGTGATGTGCCAGCGTTGGGATATTTGGGACAATTTCCTTGTGGGATGTGCCGACAGACCCTCAAAGTACTGAACGGTGTTCACCAGTAGCTCAACGCTTATCAGTGGCTTAAAACGGAACGCCCGGTTTCTCAAAGAAGCGGGAGGTTTCTCGATTCCTGCAACGAAAGGACAAAAACGCGTGCAAAGACACTGTGTGGAGCTCATGAATTACGAAGAAGAAGAAATGTTGTTCCGTATCTTCGCAGAGGGATGTCGCGCTCGTTGTTGTTGTGCCTTTAGCATTTGACACTCCACAAGCGTTTGCGGCTTCGCAGCAGATATCCAAACAGACACGGATCTGCCCATGACCCGCAGACAATCCAGCAGCGGTGACCCTTCATTCCGTCCTGCTAGCACACGCATCTGCTACGCAGAGAGAGGTAAGAGGATGGTGGCAGTATTATGTGGGAGGACAGCCTTATTTATGTGCAGTACGACTGCAGGTCTTCACCAACTTCCGAAACTAATTAGAGCATTCAGGCTTGCCCTAGTGAAGTGCAGTGCGGTGCCGTCACCGGACACGGCGGACGCCGTCTTCATTTTCTCCAATATTGAGCGACTTTTGACTAATCCGTGAGGAATTGCAGCAGCTTGTCTATATCATTTGTGTCCAGGATAGTACTAGGGGCAGGTGGAAGCCACCGCACAGACTTCTCGTCCACGCGTTCCACTGGATCCCTACGTACCATCTGAACGCTGCTGCGCGCCTCAAGATATCGTCAGGTGCTGAGATCTGTGAGAAGTGAGGTCAAGCGAACGCAGTCGTGCTATGGCATCTGCAAAAATTACTCTCAATTACCTGAAAATTCTCTAAACCTAGTAGGACGTTTGAAGCGCACGGGAGAACTGAAATGGACCCTAAGCAAGACTCAAGAGTTCAACGTGAAGGCTTCTCTGGGAATATGTGACACTGCTTCTCTAGGTCTAGAAGCTCGTTGGAGTCACCCTCTTCGAACGAAGTGCGCCTTCGTGTCCATTCTAAAATCCTAAATGGATTTAGCAGTCACTCGTACCAGTGTTGTTTGCAGACGGGCGTGACGCGGTCCCGAATATCCCGGCTGTCTCTGTTTGACCGTAGTGTTGATAGAGGCCAATATTGTGATGTATCAATTTTCTGATACAGCCGCTGCTCTCGGTGTCCGGCTGCCAGCCCCTCGCCGTTTACACCTGAAGGTGACTCATATACACTTTCTACTTGCTTAGAGTGGTGTCTGGCAATGACGCCCGCTGCAGCGTGCTGACGAGACAGGAATCTGCATGGACATTCTCGAAGCATCTCCCTTCAACGAAGCAACCTCAAAATTTGGGTCAGAATACCCGGGTCTGATGCATCCATTGCAGGCTGAAGAGATATGGTCGTGTGGTCAACAGTTTACAGGAGGCGTCTTTGTACAACTCTCAGTCGACAACATTTGAGTATCCGTGCTGAACAGAGCGATGCAGCAATGAATATAATTCCATGTGTGCTGATACTCGTGCGCCTCTCTGCACTGCTCCAGGGTCTGCGCGTGCGTCCGACTCGTATAGATCCACAGCTGTTAATCTAGGCACAAGAGATTTGCTGGATGAGGAGGGGTGCCACGTACAAGTCTCTATGAGAAGTACGTGTTTTGTCGTTACCTTCTAAGACTTGTGGAAGCACTTGCAGGCTCTAGGTGTTGCACAATACCTGCAAGAAACTATGCAGACCAACAGATAAGTAGAAAAAGAGGAAATCCCAGGAGGGCCCTTGCGGAACGACAGAACATTGGAAGCATGTATCGCTGGGGAACATGTAGAAAGCAGGTGCATCTGGGTAGACCGGAGAGCCTTACAGTCTCTAAGTATGGCGGATGGCGTGGCTAACGCGTTTTCGCGTTTTTGTGGGGATGTGCCACACTCGGTGTGCAATGCCGTGCGAGAGGTTTTGGCGGTCAGTTTGTGAGTGCCTTAAGTAGAGAAATCGCAGTCTCTTGGGCATGTAGGAAGGGAAGTTTTGAGTTGAGTGAGAGAAGCGGCAAGGCGACTGAGTCTATTGCAACGGCGCTGATGATACAGCGTACGACGAAAGTCGCAAATATGTATGTCCAATACGGTTTCCGATTTAGTGAGCTACGTCCCAACGGATGACAGCAGGGGGGAACGGGTAAAGCTGTCAAACCAAGAACGGCGGGCGCCGTTAGCATCTGATTGCGATATACCCGCTGTGTGACCACGTGGTAGATAGAGAGTCCCGTATGAAGTCTGAGACCTCCGCCTGCGGAAGTGCATGCTTTCGGGTTGGAGCAGGAAAAGAGTCGTAAAGGACATGCGCAAATATTTTCAGTGGTGTGGGGAACTCGGCTAGAGCTTAAAAGGTCGTTAAGATTTCCCCAGCCGATTGATTTTTAATTAAGTCCTCACTCGTGGCTCTTATACTGAATCAGAACAACGTCGACGTACTGTAGACTGCTGTCGTGCGGCAAGTGCTCCAGAACCCAGCTCGTCTTGAGACTGAGTACGGCATCACGTTGGTGAAATATCGGGGGCTTGTGATCAAGAAGGTTGTCCAATCCCTCCGTACTCGATTCTACCAGGCGGGTATGCTGCTCGCGTAGGTCTAGGCAGGAGACTGTGGAAACAAAGACGAAAAAGGGTGCCTCTCGCGTTGGAACCTTCTTGCATTCAGCTCACAACGCAATTGTTGTAGAACAACCTGGCCTCAGAGACGAAAATTTGTCGAGTCTTGAGATTGGACCCTAAATAGGAGATGACATATGGTTGTGTTCGATTGAGTGATATGACGACCTGCTGTTTGTTTAACCTTTGTGTTATGGGGGCGCGTGTCGTCCACGAGTAGTGGACGTTTCAGCAGGAATTATTTTCCGCCTACACGTTTTGTCCATAAACAAAAAGTAGGCGTCGCAAACTACGAAATTTAGACGCCCCACACCACTTCATAGGCTCGACGGTCGAATCTGTTCTGCATGGAAGTACGTCCGTCGTGCAGAGAAAATGGACGAGATTCCCTGCTGACAAAATCGTCAGCGTGTGCGCTCCACCGGTCCCGCCTTCTCCGGATCACAGATCAAACACCCAAAAACATGTAAGCCCTGCAGGAATGCGTCCTTGAATTGAGTTTTTGTGGCCCTGCTTTGCGCTCCTCTGTCGTGCCTTCGGTGCAGCCGACGTAAATTCCCTCACGCGGCCTGTGCGTGGAGGGGTCCATGAACGTGTGTGGATCCGTGTCAGCGCACTGTCGGTCGCATCGTAAAAACTGAGAGATCATTGTGTCCTCCGCGTCCTGCTCGACAAGGCGCCGCCTCATCCTTCAGCGTGGTGACTACCCTTCGCTAGATTAGTAGAGATGCCCAGAACCTTGCAATTCCTCAGCGCTAAAGTCGGACAACCTGCGTTCTCCTTCGGCTTTGTTTCAGGGTCGTTAACAAAAGATGGATGTTCCAATGCAGCATAGCACACGGTCTCGCAGTAATCGCTCATAGGGGCCAGGGGACACCAACGTGGACGACTTCAACACTGGTGGTGTCGTGGACGCCGTCTGAAACGCGAAGGACGCTGCAGTGTTCATAATCACACGCGCTCTACTTCCACGTATATATAGGAAGGGCGGGTCGGACGAACCATTCTCTATTGTAATCGTCATTCTCGTGGTCCCGCGGAGGACGCTGCAGTAGGCATAATTACACGCGCTCCACTTCCACGTATATATAAGAAGGACGGCTCGGACGAGCCACTGTCTATTGTAAGCGTCATGCTCGTGGCCCCACTTGTACGTGCGGGGGCCCCGTTTCTACCTTCGTGCGACCACAATACAAAGCCACGGCTCTCGCGTAGACAATTCGAGGACCCTAGCGGTTTGGGCGCGTCAACAGACAGATGTATACACACAATACACCGGATGCAAAGAGTCTATTGTTGCACGCGGAGTGATCTGGAGAGGATGGGTGAGAAGTACAGCTGGCAGGAAGCGGAAGGTATCTGCGAGGGAGGTAGTCACTACGGTGTTTTTGGTCGATACGTCGGACGACGAGAATTTTGAATGGGACAATTGTGATTGAAAGGGTGGAACGCAGGCACGTCTGCGCAAGTAAAGGCAGGGCAAGACGTAAACAGACCACGGTAAAGGCTGCATGAATTTGAATATAAGAAGAGCCCCGAAATCGAATAGCGTTGGCGGATTTTGACAGCTATTGTAGAGACCCTCCACTGGAGAAAGATTCGGTCTGTCGAACGGTGAAACCAAACTCGGAAAAGAACCACGAGACGACGGTGGCATGCGCAGTGTATAACTGGTCGCAGCGCGGAATTGGAACAATTGCTGCGATATCAGCTGGCCGGCGAACTAAAGGTTAAAGGCTGAAAAAAAGGCGATCTCAGGCTTCTGCCGTCCCACATTTGTACCAGGGTAAGTGTGTTTATCGTCATGCAGGGAAATACGGCATATGACATTTGCGTTACTGGATAGCTGGGGACTAGCAGTCAAGGCAATTCTCGGTGCATTGGTTTCTCGATTTCACGTGATGGGTCTGCAGCTGTACGCTTCTTGACTGAGCAGTGTTGGGAACACGCGCAATTGTCCTGACCCCTTTGGACTCGACTTTTTTTTAATGAATATCATTGCAAGCATTCCCTGTGGCTAGAAGATTTTTTTTTTAAACAGAGGACGATGTTTAAAAGTCAACCTGCACTACTGGTGTCTGGCTGAGTACCGTGCGTTCCAATAAAACTGGCTTTTTTTGCGACCGCTGTTGAAACAAATCAGGAAAGAAAATGTCACCTAAAGCGTTTTTACCATAAGACTAGATGTGTCAACAAACAAAAAAGCTACTGTTCGGCTGATATCCGGCCCGACAAACAATGTTTGATTGCAAATTAGGACGACGTATTATCTAAAGAGAGAGAGACCTCTCGTGTGTGCGAGCAGAGAGTGGTACAGGTGGGTCAAGTATGTATACTGCAAGGAAGAGGACGACACAAATGTACCTATTTCATGCACAAAAAACTAGCTGTTTTTATAGTAGACATAGCAGGACAGTAGTTGTCCGCAGATCTCCCGCCCCTTGTTGTTTTTGCGTTGCTTCTTCCTGTTCAACTCGCGCATACCTTTCTTGGGCAGAGGGCGGCAAACTTATGACTTGGACAGTAGCTCGGAATAGTAGTCTGTGTACAGCAGTACGGTGCAGCGTTGTGGCCTCGTCACCATTCGCAATCACCCTCACGCATACGTGGGTGATGAGGGCGTTTGCGGTCTACAACTGCGTCTGATTTGCCACGTACTGAGGACAAGCAAACGACAATGAGAGAGAAAATCTTGTTCCTTTGTTGCGGGGATGCTGGCGACACCGCTGTGCACACGGCTTTACTTCGCGCCGCGATGGACAGGCAGGTCCCTAGCACCCAATCTGGATCCCAAACTCAGTCTTGTGAAGGCCGCTCGCTGCTGCGATGCAGGTGTTCCTGCCTCACTCGGCTTGAAAAGAATTGAGGCGCAACGACCTGGACTCTGTTTCCGCACTTTCTAGTTTCTGCTGCCAAATCCTCGACGAGACATTATTACCAGCACGACATCCAGTCTCCCAATCATAGCAAAGACGCACTGGGAAGGAGTTTTGTGTTAACAACTGCCCCCTCTATGAATGTGCATTATCGTCTGTACGCACATGCGTTGAATGTGGTGCATGCAGGAGCAATTCTTTCGACTGGATGTTTCGATCTATCCAAATAAAAAGTTCGAAGAAGAAGACGTTTCAGCTGAAACAGAAGAACTCTTGACCGCGTGACCCCACCCTTTTAATGTTTTCCCTGCCGCTGTGCAAGTACATGTGTATACATGACTACTCATACATTTCAGTATCTTTGAATCTCGCGCACAAACCCGTAGTGGGCCAACACTGTGCAGGTCTGAGTGAAATACAGGACCGCCTCTCTTGAGCAGTCAGCGGGAACACCTTTGCGAGTGATGGAGAGAGCCTAGCTAACCAGCAGGTAACGGGCTATTCCCTGTTGAAGGCGAGGACACGTGAGATGTTACGGAAAGGTGCGTGGCTAGAAACAGGTAACACCACAGAGAATAAAAATTTTTTTTTGTTGCACAGCTAACGCCGTGTTACTCGAGGGGTGAGAAAGTGCACAGCTACACTAGAAAGTGACAGAGAGGTGCATTTGTTGCTTTTGGGGAAGTGGACCGGCCCCTATAACTCAAAGAGTCCTTGGCATGTTTGGGGCAGGAAGTGAGCTATCAAGGCACACTGGTGTGTAGGCATTTTCATCTGCAGACTTTTCCGTATTCAGGTGAAGTGTAAAATCTAGAAGCACCCCACGGCATGAGGCAACGCGTGAATCAGGGGCAGCGCCTTTGGTGCTGTGTACGGCCAAGTGATAAGTGAAAAAGTGCATTCCATCTGAAATGTCCCCTCCGACGGATGCACCGACAGGACTGGGGGAGTCCCATCACTTTCCTGTGCACAAAACGCAATCGCCCCTAGGACCATCTTTCAACGCGTCTGAAACCTCTGATGTTACCGAAACATTTTGTGTCTTAGCGGCTCACGACTAGCTTCTCTTCTCTCAACAGAAGTTTGTGGAACGGAAGAAGTGTGGGACGTGTGCTATAGCCTGCTTACTAGCGGCGTAGACAGCATTATGCAACGGATGGTCATCCTGGTGGTGACCCTGCTGTCGGAAATTCGTTTTTCTACAAACAGACGGTCGGACACCTCCAAGGTGAGTCTGGGCGCCTTCAATAGTGGGTTTTACTACATCGGTTGGAGTCGTGCATAGGTCATCAAGGTGGTGCGGGAGGGGATAATGGAGTAGAAGCAGTGGAGCCAAGGAAACCGCAGCCCCTCATATTGAACCCTTTGGTCGGACGCGAGACCTAGTCGTCCACTGAGATATTCTAATATCCAGAGCGCTTGAGCATATCCTAGAAGTGACGCGTTGGTTGCAACCGGGGAAATCTGCTCCGGGGACAAAAGGTTCTGTTTACTGTACCTTTCAGGTGAACGTGGCGAAGTTATATTTCCAATGTAGAGACGACAGCCAAGGTTATCGCCGGAAACTGTTCAGTCTCGTAGCAGTTGTTCCTGAAGGGATTCGGTGGGAATAATTGCCTTGTAGGAATGCACAAGGTCAAAGGTTGCTGCGTTTCGAAGTGAAGATGTACCGCGTGGAGATAGCGGTGGAGCACCTCTCGATTTCGTAGAACTCAGGGGGCCTGGGTGTGAGAATACGAGGACGGATGAATGAAACCGATAAAGTAGGAGGACGCGAAAGCGTTAACGCGAGCTTTGCACACTCAAGACGTATGCCCCCTCGCTGCCCACATTTTGTGGAGCATGGGCGGGGCGCCCGGAAATGACAACCGAAATAGAAATTAGGGTACTTCCGGTACATTGCAGAGTCAGACTAAATTTCTTGACTCCAAGATTTCACTCTTCAGTAATAACATCTCCTCCGGCCATGCAGGCACGACTGCAGAGCCACGCAAGAAGGTGTGCTGTCGGGTGCTCAGATCAGGTGCTCAAACCTTCTGTGCTCGATCCTAAGTGACGCGTCAAT
This sequence comes from Momotus momota, assembly GCA_028565915.1. Classification (NCBI taxonomy): domain Eukaryota; kingdom Metazoa; phylum Chordata; class Aves; order Coraciiformes; family Momotidae; genus Momotus; species Momotus momota. Next base: position 18,773 of record JAOXNV010024858.1, read on the forward strand.
ATTGTAGTAGAACATGTGAGATTGCGGCAGACCACCAGATGCCTGGGTTAAGGGACGCCGGTGAAGGTGACACTTGCGCTACTGATTTTTTTTACACGTGTACCGGAGTTGCTAGGCCTTAGCTGCCCTCGTGCCAATTTTGTCTGCTACCTGGCATGCTGCGGTACACTCTGCAGCAGCCACCTGTCACGGTCGGGATCTCTGCTTCCCTCTGCAGTGTCAGGGCGACTCTTTGAAGACTAGAGCCCAGTTTGCCAGAAGACGGCACCTTGTGGTCAACTGACACTGATAATCGGCAACTTATAATCGCTACCGGCTTCTAGAAACTGTATTTCTAAAGCGTGGTATCTCAAGCCAAACGTTACCGCCGCCGCAGCAGCATTCCACGTTGCAATTTGGCATGGATCCAGGGCCTGCGTGGATGCGTCAGTGACATTCAAAAAAGGGTCGTTTGTGGACGCACCGGTCAACGGACTTTTTTCTCGAAATCCCTGTGAAGTGCCCGTACGAAAGCTTTGAACTGCCAGCATTCCTGCAGAGAGACGCGCAAACGTGCGTCCACTACTCCACAGAACCGCCGCATGATTTTGGTTCGTGAAAGGCCACCGGATTTGGAAAACACGTAGCTTACGCATTCCTACTGAATTGAGCAATACTTGGAGGAGACAAGAATACGCAGCCTTTTTTGACCCGCGGTTGGCAAGTGCACTCTGCAGGAAATACTTCGCCTCGCGACAAGGGAAGGTTCGACCCGGAAAAAGGTAGCCAGTGGCCTTTGGGCCATTGTAGCGGCCCAGGTGATTCATTGCATGACAAGGGAACCACTCGAGGGTGTGCTCGGCCGTTCTTATTTGTTGAGAGGCGCTTTCATCAGCTCCAACAGATAGAAATCCTGCACCGGTGTACACGAGGGTCATGCTTTCCTTGAGAGCTCGTCTCGTGCTCGCCAACGCACGTAATGTTTCCTGCATTTTCGTGTTGGGACTGCCAGCGGTAATATTTAAAGCACTGCGCACTCTTGTACATGCAACTTCAACCGGCTGTATGACTGCAACATACGAATCAGGACGCTGCGCACTGTCAAGGAGACTCGATGGAGTGAAGCTGCACTTCATGTACGTCCTGGCAATGCCTTGTAGAAGACGTGGCGAGAGCGGCGGCGACTCCGATTCTTCCGCCATCCTTAGGCTGGCTGCGGGCACAATAGCAGTCACTCTCCGTCTTCTGCAACATAATTAGATGAGGTTTTTGTGGCACTGACTGCTGTAGTATCCCCGTAGATCTCTGGGGAGAAGAGATGTGTGGTAACCAAAAAGCTCTCTGGGCCGTGCAACCCATGACGATGATGTCACACTATGCAGTCCTTCTTGCAGCTGGGACAATTTCGCCTTCCCTGTGGGGTGTGTCAGCAAACAGTGGAGAGTGTCGCTCTGGTCTGATTCTCTCAGACAGCTGTCAGTGCTTTGGTCGGTTTTACTAGAGAAAGCGGCCAATCATTGAATTTCCGGAAGGAGAGAAACAAGAGTGCGAAACACAGGGAGTGGTTTCCGTAGATCAGGAATAATGGACAACACTTTGTGTGGTGCTTTGCGTGAATTCGGACATACGATGCTCCCGTACCATTTGTGTTCTGCGCAAGACAGCGTCCGTGAGTTCGCTGTGAGCGCTTGACCCCGAGTGGCTGTGAGCACGGTCCGCACAAAGTCTTCCGACTTCGACTCTTCCTCCTGTCTCCCTACCATACGTATCTGCTACGCAGAGAGAAGTAAGACGATGACTGAAACTCTCTCTTTGGAAGGATGTTATGTTTTTAAGCGCCCTAGAACTGCATTTCTCCGAGTGCCAGAATCACGGGCGAAGTCGTAGAAGAGCAGTCAGGCCTGCGAGCATGAAACGGAAGGTGGTGGTGTGTCACTGTGTCTCGCTCTGTTGTGCGTCTTGGAGAGGCGGCAGACGCCCTCCTAAGTTTCTCCTTCAACACCACGCGCGTCTTGAGGGCTCTCTGCAAGCATGTCGTGTCGTACCTCTGCCGGGTCCTCGGGACCGGAGTAGTTTCTTCCATCCGTGTGGCTGTTCCACACCCCCTCCAGCTCTGAGCCCCGCGTAGCTCAGTAAACCCGTGAGAATCGAAGCGTACTTCTGTTCGGTCTACTCGTTGATTTATGGGAGGCAGCCTGGAACGAAGCGTGCTCTCCCGTTTCTTTTAGGCGTAACCTTCCTCAAACTGATGGCGATTTCTTTTCGTCGCATTATGATCTTTAAAGCCCAGAGAAAGTCTTCGTGTCGCCAGAGCTAGTAGTCCACTCAGCCATGCGTTCCATGGGCCACGTGCACTGAAAGTTTTCCTTTGCCCCTTGATCGTTTTGGCGTTCATCCTGACTGTGCCAGGCGTTTAGCAGCCCTCGTAATGCGTTGTCTTGAAACAGACATAGCGTGGCCAAGTGCGATGCCGGCATCTCTTCACCTCTTTCGATGCACGTGTGTGGTTTGCCTCCTGTTGTCCACGGCGGTCAAGATCCACAGCCTGAGCTGATACAGAAGAACCTCTTCGTGGCCATCCACTGTTGAAGACAAGCTACGCTGCGTTACTGCTTTGATATACAGGTTGATGCAACGCATGACAAGAAATCGTGTTGCGGCTCATTGCCAACGGCGCATGAGGCTATCTCGAAGCTGGGGCCAGAACGACGGGGGATGCTGCACCAGTTGCATTCAGAATGGATACAAACACATGAACTGCTTTCTGTTCACCGCTTTCCTACAGCTTGTAGTCGACGTCTTCTCCGCTTTGAATTCCTGATGGAATCATGAGACCACCAATTAGCGTGTGTACATTCCTGTTTAGACACGCGCATGTGCATGTGCATGCGCTGACAGAGGGATTCTGGCGTGCCTTCGGCTCCTCGTGATCCACAATTGATTACCAGCGCACAAAACTTTCCTGCGAGGGAACCAACGGATCGTACTCCCGCCTTTGGTGCGTAACGAATGAAAATTGTCCTGTCACCGTGCAAAGGAAGGGTAGCCGCAGATATTGTACAACGCCTACAAGCGACACCACAGATCACGTGCTACGCCGAAAGCAGAGGAATCGGAAGACTGCAGTTGCGGACGCCAG
>JAOXNV010024859.1:0-21694 GCA_028565915.1 Momotus momota
TCTCCAAAGCTCGACTCTGCGCTGACCCCAGTTCGCTCCTGTATGCAGATGACAGTGAGACAGCAACCAAGCTGAAGTCAACAGCCTGCACGTTTCAACGCTGCTGTCGCGCCCCGAAATCAGCCATCAAATTCCGCACCAAACATGCAGTCTCGCACTAGTGAACTATATGCTGGTGTTTTACAACGGCCGGCACCCTGTTGTGTGGAGTGAGCATACTTCTGAGGCCGACGCTGAACTCCAGATTCAGAACTGCACGCACTCCCACGAATACCGGATTTTGCCTGGGCCCGTGGCTGGGCTCGTGTCCTAGACCCCCAGCGGAAAATTGTCCAATCATGGTTGCGTGCTCTGTAGGCAAGTTTGAGAACCAATGGAAAAACGATTAAGACACCTGCTGCGTGTCACTTTGGCAACGTGGGCAAACATTGGTGTCCTACAGGGAAGAGTAAGGCTCGGATGATACAGTGATTTAGAGCATTGTCGCGTGTCACACAAGAGGTGAACCATCTAGAGAGTCTCTAGTCTTGTCTGTTGGAGTCACAAGAATGGAGCAAGCAGGCCTAGAAGGCGCCAACGGCGTCTGCTCTACTTTCCGCTGCGCACCTGATGCAAATTGCTAGGGGAGCGGTTGACCGCAGTATCGTCCCTGCTGGGCCACTCCAGACTGGTAACTCTAGGGAGGAACATCGGCGTTGTCTGCACAAAGGTGGAGCGTCTTTTGAAACCTCCCTACATGCCAGTCAAACCCTTTATTATTTTTTGAGCGCGTGTGTGCTTAAATACTACGACACACTTTTGAGTTTTTTTGCCTTCTCAGGTAGCGTACAAACACGCGGGACGTGTTAAGAGCTGGTTGATGGCCACAGACAAAAAACGGTTCAACTGGTGGTCGTGAAGCTGCAAATTGAGCGGAACTCGAGTGGCTGAGGCCGACGCACAGGGGGGCAGTAGGACGTGGCGGATAGAGGCAGGAAATGCGACGCCCCAGTTCTGTCAATTCCTCTGCATGAACTGTGGATACCGCCGCAATCAATAATGATATGCAAGCAAATGCATGAGTAAAAACCCAAGATATTTGCTAGACGTAGTGTTTGCTTGATCCCGGTCCCAAGAGGCGTCTCGCGATAATGTAGGTCTCGCTCTCTACCCTGTAAGAAAGAAGACGCCGGTTGAATGTTATCGTGCGCCCTATCGAAGACCTAAGAGCCAATGACGAGATTGTCGTAAGATTAGATGTGCCAGCAAAAAAGTGGGTAACCGTACACTGCGTAGATCATCGGATACGATCTCCGTCGTGGGCTCAGAAGAGGTCACTGGGCTGGCTGGTACTTCTGGAACATTATTTATATTTGCTTCGATGCGAGAGCCAATGATACGCGGTCTCATCTAATGAAGAGGATAACACAGGAACAACGGCTGCACACATTTATACTCCGTGTGCGGAACCGGACGCGTGATGCTCCATTGCCACCGATATTTGCAGGGGACAGTTCCTCCTCGTCTGTGCAGCGCTGATCTGGTCCACATCCCGGATCCAGAACCGCGCTGCAGTGCTGCCCATCACGACAGTCCTTCACAAGCGTATAAGCTTAACTGTGCCTTCACTGCAGAGAATCAGCCGTATATTCTTGTGGCATTGCAGCTTTGGTGTACATATTTGTCTACATTTGCCTGACGTGAGACAGGATTGGACACGGAGTACTCAAGAAACGAGAGGGAGAATCTTTAAGCATAATTGATCGACTGCGTACTGCATACAAAGCACGGGAGTTTTTTCCTTCTGGACATCTAAGGCGAGATGACAAGTGCAGGTAGCAGGATTCCGACAAACTGTTCGAGAGGGAGAAAGGCCAACATCTGACCGGTACTTTGTACAACTTCGAGTGGCGTGTTCCACGAAAGAGGTCTGATGGAAGGCTTGACGAACTACTATAATCGGGATAGCAGTACCTCAAAGCGAGCGCAACGCGTCACGCCCTTGTTAGGAGGGGCGGTGTGCTGGAAAGTACACAGTGCTGACTGATGTACGTATTCTAGTAAGGAGGGGGCGCGTCGGCAAAATAGGAACACCGCGTCGCAGCAGCTGGCTGTGAAGATCTAGTGATTTAGCCGCTGGAAGCACTGTTGTCAACTCCTTTGACGCAATGGTCGACCGGGCGGCAGCCGGAAACATATGAGACGTCGAATGTGTCCGTTCTGCTGAGTTGTGCAGTATTGAGTCAATGCAGCACGCGTATCACCTAAGTTCGGGAAGCAAAACTCCTTCGTCGACCTCTGAGAGTCGTTTTCATTCCTTTCCAAAGATCGCTGGTGCAGCCCCAGGCGAGGCGTTCGCGAAGAGCACTACGCAAGTTTTCATTCGACCTCCTTCGTTATGTTGACCGCATTTGCGGGCTGCTTTGTCGCGTCACCTGCACCAGAGCGTCACGGGACAAAGTGGTGTCGTGACACACTGTCCTGGCTGAACAGGTGGCGGGCCGCAGTCAGGGTGTCTGTAATGCCTCAAGAGTCTGCTCCACGGCTGCACCGCCGTCGTGTCTCCGTGTTTGACAGAACCGTGTACATATCAAGAGAGGTGAAGCAGCGCTTCCGAATTCGTGCTCGTCTCCGGCTGATCTGTCTGCAGAACGGCGAACAGTATTCATGCGATGGAAACACCTTTATCTCAGAGAACCAGCCGGCCGATAATTTAGTTTTGTCGAATTGATCTCTCGTCTGATAAGCTGCTTTCGTGTAACAAGTGTTTTTTCCCTCCCCTCGTTTTACTGGGGAAGTAGGCTTGCAGCAGCGCGCCTTTCTTTAGACCTGGTCTCTTGTAGATGTGTCGGAAAACGGTATAACGTCGCTGTGAAAATTTAACCAGCTGTCGCCTGCCTTTTGCCGAAAACAAATGAAGCCGAGTGGGAACGACGCCTATACGCTCTAAGGAACAAAAATACAGCCCCGCGCGTAAAGTCCACTGAGGGAGAACGCAACGTCCCCTGCTCTCAGGCAAGGTAGAGTTGACAGGGCACACTCGTTTGGGAATGGATTTGATGTGCAGGTCTGAACAATTGTGGTTCCGCCGATCTGTCACACTCTGTTCCGAAGTTTTTGATTCCTTGAGAACCCGCAACATTGTCACACAGAGGAATTTGAGGCACTGACGGACACGGCACATTCATGGAAAAGGCTAGTGATCCGCACGAGCGGCACGCCTTTCTTGTTTAGGAGTCCTCTTGAAATGTCAAAATGGAATATCAAGGATTGAATGCACAAAGTAGCTCCTTGAAATTTAGTGCTTAGCATTGCTCTGTTAAGTGTTCAGGGGAAGCAGCGGAAGCAGACTCAAGGTCGTGAGGACTTTCGTGCACCAGCGTTGACGGAGACTCGCAGACGTTTGTGAATACGTATGTATGGACTTTAGTCTGGTCCCGTCTGCAGCAGCTGAGTCTCCTCTCATCTGGATTTGGATCACGTCAGAGGTCCTGTTCAATAACAGCACGGGCTCAGCTGAAACAAAAGGAGCCTCTTTCCTGCCGCAAACAATATCCTTCTACAGTGTTGGGGAAATCCCTAGATGCAACATCACGTTCTGTGCTCACGCGTTCTCCCTGCGCGATCAGAATCGCATTTCCTTTTTTTGCAGCAACGGCGGGGCAGCCTTTTTTACGTACTGTGCACGAAGACAGATTTTGCAGCCACGTTTGCGGCATCGAGGCCAGTCACAAATGCTTTTGAACAAAGGCTTTCCCATTGGCCTTGCCACGTTTCTGATCAAAGGGGCAACGCCCCCTTGTGACGGTCCGGCTTATTCGCGGGCACCCACATGCACCGACCTACGCCGCGCAGGCGGTCCCAATACAAGCCCACCACGTGCCGACCAGGCGACAGTAGAAGCAAAACGAACGCACGGCTCCGCCCTGTACGATGGGGAGATGATACGGTGTACTAATGCGTGCGGCAGAGATCGGCTACAATATGAAGAAGAAGAAGAACATACTACGTAGGGTAAGGGCGTGTGGAAACGGCGATGGTCGAATGTGAAGATGAGGGAGGGGTACGTGTAGGACAGTCGGGATGCCGAAAACTTGTCTCCAGCGGACGCAGGGTGGGCCGTTGGTGAGGCAGGCAGTAAGTCGGGAAAATACAGGAAGTACACAAGGCACATTTGGTATTCTCTTGAGCCGTATGCAACATAGAAACACAGTATTGCCGTAGGCCACACGTAAGAGCAGGAAAAGTGGGATACCCTCTTTGACGCATTGTGCAGCGGTGGGACAGTGTAAAATGTCAAGATTGCAAGATCTCAAACGTTATGTGCAGACGGTCTGAACCGGTGTAGACTGAATTTGATATTCACATGGACAAACTCCTGGAAGCCAGCTCACACAGAGGGTATGAGCTTGCTGGCACTCGGCTGTACTTTTCCGTCTCTACCTCTTCGCGGAAAAGTGTGGTGGCCAGTGACAGCTGAAAAACTTCCTCCAATTCCGATACTCATATGAAGCGACGCGTTACTATTATTCCAGCCAGGGCACATGACCTAGAACGTGCTGAGAAAACTCCACTGGCGGTTTCTCATTTCACAGCGCTAGCCTCCCCGCAGGTAATAGCTGTCTAGTTGAGTGTCCGTTTTTCCCTCCTTATGTTTCTGAAGCCATTCCAGCAAAAATGCGTTTTGACTTGACGTGAGCTGCGGAACCGCCTTCACTGTGCAAGTTCAGTCAGGAGTCCCAACCTGTGGACCAACAGAAGTTTTTTCCGTCGTATAGAATGTCGTATTCTGATCGGACTCTCAGAGACCCAAAGCGCTGGCCAGTGCAAGTCGATAGCCTGCATGTCCTGGGAAGAATCGGGCATGCGCAGTTTAGAATTATCCTGCCGTCGACCCGTGACAGCAGTGCGGGTGTAGTTGCAATGCGAATATTTTCGCAGTTGCAGTTGGTTACACATGCCAAAATGTAGCTAGAAGCGGGGGCACCCTGTCTTGGGAGCACGCACGTTCGCTAAAGTGTGCTACCAGAGTGGGCGCAGGGAAAATGCATACGGTTTTTGCGTCCTTCAGGGCGCCAAAAACCTCGTGCTTCTTCTTTGTTCGTCAAGGTGAAAGTGCGGCGCCTCACGAGTGCGTGTCTGGAGGAGTGTCGCCCGTCTCAGTACGCGTCACCCTGTTTTGTGCTGAGACGACAAGTCTTCGCAGAGCACCGGATACTTCTGTACCGTCGCTGAGGCCTCTGCACATGTACGTGGCCATTTTATCTATGTATTCCTAGGGCCGACATACTACGACCCCTGTTGGCAACGGTTATCGTTCTGGCCACCGTCTAATGGTGCCAAATGAATATCACACACGTACATCGTTAAGCTTTTTGAAGGCTAGGGGGAGCCAACCTGCATGGTTTGTCTGTAAGGGAGTGTGACTGGTATCAACTGCTGAAGACGATTCTAACTGAAGAACGACGCGCCACGTCCGTTTTTTGGCACAGGACATTCAGACTTTTCACTTCGGGAGGGCTCCTGCAGTCCCAGTTTTACTCCTTGCGGTGCTGCCTTTTACGTCTCGTGCCTGCAGGACAAATTTCCGAATGCAATGGCATTCTTGGTTTTCACTGAAACACGAGGAGGAACGCTGCACTGCCACGGAGATGGACAGGAGGTGAGGCTTACAAGAGGAGGAGAGGCGCTTTGTCCTGGTGGGCTGCCTCTGACAACGCAGAACTACCAACATACAAGACGGTGTGCTGAACGAACACAGTTAAACTGCAGAGGATCGATCGTTGAAACATGGGGGTGCAAACACAAAGATGTACAATCTGCAAGCACTGTCCACTGTTACGTCTCCGTCTTGTCTTGGATGTGTCGAAGCACCAGGAATAACGGCGTTGAAAAGCCCAGCTGGAGGTGATGGTGTCTGCGTATGAGGCGCTTTTGCAACCGTGGAGGGTCCGCCGAGTATTCCAGCCCGTGTGTAACATCGTGTAATGTAACTGTCACAGCCGCGCTGCCGACCTGCCGGGATTTGGTGTGACTTTTCTTTTGGGATCTCCTCCACCGACTAGGGCCGTCTGAAAACTCAGTCAAGGAGAAATGCAAGGTAATTCAGTAAGACAAACGGAACATACTGCTTGCGTCTCAAGACGCCGCAGGGTTCCAACAAGCACCTACCGCACTCTGTTAACACTTCTGCCTTGATGTCGTGTATAACTGTGGCTTCACTTTGGAGAAGTTCGATGAGCCACCTTCTACCCGCCATGACGATCTCCGTCAGCATGAGAACAGAAGCGCTGAGGGGGTAAATAACAAATGTTGGAAGTATGAAAGGTGCATCAGAATTAACGGTTCTTCAACTAATGGAGTGAAACGATTTTGATCCGCGTGGATTTTTTTCGATAGAGCGTCTGTCGAGACCGAGTTCCGGAGGTCCTAAGTGAGAATGCAAAGTCCTTAGTAAGCAGAAAATTGTTACACCTGCGAGCTTTCACGATATCCTCTAGACACGCTACCAGCATAGTGAATAGGTTGTGTGTTTGCCCCTGCACCTTTGCTGACGGGACGCTCAATAGGCACTCGGGCTCCAGACGTCATGCGCATCGCTGCCTATCGTAAAGCCACAAATTCTGAGCAAACGAGAGAATGCGGTCGGCACTGGGAGACAAATATATCCGGTGTGGCTAAGGTGCTAAGTTCCTTCATATGCACGCTGACCTGCACGTTGACGCGTCGAAAACAGCATTCAGGTCGTGCCTGCCACAGAACAATAGGCATCTGGGCAGCAAAAGTGCCTCCACCAATCTGCATGAAAAGGCTCCTCTTTTGGTGACCATCGATATAAGCTTCCAGCCGACGGAACGTGCAGCCATCTGCATGAAGAATTCGGAGTCCGTAAACGTAAACTGTTAGAGTCCACTTCGAGGCTGAGGCTGTCCGGTGTGGAAATCGAGACCTCAAGAGCGTACACTGACTCATCACAAGTATAATCCATAGTGTACAAATGACAAAGGTAGGCCCTGGTGAGGGATTGATAATTCGGGAAGAGGCAGACTATCCCCCCTTTGCGTCTCGTGGCGGTGACGAAGACAAAACGTACAGCACGAGACGTCAACCTCCACGACGACATCCGCCTCGGGGAGAAACGGACCTACAACTTGCAGGCAGTAAAAAACCACTGCTAGTTTAACTGGGAGATTCTGCAGGGTCGCGCCCGCTAGACTGCTCATGGCAGACTGGCCTAGTGATTTCTACAGCTATTGTCGAACTGAAAGGACATTAAACAACTGTCTCCGTTCTTCGGTGAGGAGGGGAAGAAAAGACCACTGTGGGCGTGCACTACACTGCTGCAGCTTAAGAACTGGAGGAAGTGGAACAGTCGCTCTCGAACGGTAGACTTAGTTTCACAAAGCGAGCTGTGGAGCACCGTCCGTTGTGCTTGATCCATCACAGGAAAACTCCTGATGGATGAAGTCGAGACGGCAACGAAGACCATTACACACGTACACGTAGAACTCTTCAAACAAATTTCTCTAGCAATAGCGTTGCCTACGTCACCGTCCCACGTAGTACAATAGTTTGGTTATACTGGGATTTCCTGTCTTCGGCGCAAGGGGGAGAGATGGAACGACAGAGTCACAGGAGGCCCCGGAGGTAAGAGCTAAAACAGAAGCAGCTGGTCGAGGTGTGTGCGAATATGTTGGAGGCTTCAGGCACAAATCGGTAGGACCTCAAGCACGTGTAGCGATTCGGTTGTATCCTAACCCGAATTTTGCACAGAGGCCGCCCTTAAAGCTCTGAATTACATGATATATCGTACCTCCGCTGACGAGCAACTTCTAGCACGGGTAGCGGGACTACTTTGTATAAAAGACGACAGATCGAAAACCTCATTCGCTCGTGTCCACAGTAGAACACGAAATGGCCGCAGTGAGACAAGACGTTCGATACATGTGTCAGGACAGCCGTAAAGCGTTAAAACCGAAACTTACGATCTAGGGTCAAACTCGCGTTTGTCGGACCACCATCCACGCATGTCTGATTTAGAGAAAGAAGATCCGAATTGGGGCAGAATATTCATCCCTGGGAAAAAGGGTGGTGAAAAGCTTCCAGATTCGTCGTTGGGAAGATTGAAATTGTGGACCGTTGAGAGGCTGCACACGCAGCTGATTACAGCAGAACCTCCTGCACAGGAATGCTCAGAGAAGGGATTTTGCATAATAGAGTCGTCAAAGTAGAAGTCAACATACAAAGACTCAAACTTGTAGTGCGTTGCTCACATTCGAGCTAGTGTAGACTGAGGCCTTCCTCGTTGGAAGGAATGATATGGGAAAATTGCTATTATATCCGCAGGTTGCCAGGGATGTTTTTCTGGTTCTGAAATTGAGAATCGCACGGAGTTCTCCAGCTTCCATGCGTGTGCATTTCCTTTTTCAATTGTACAACGCTGCAGCATCCTTTTCAGCTGGGCAAACTCGTGACATGAAAACCGGCCAAGCAAAAAAGAAAATAAAGCATTAACGGGCGCTGGTGTTTCTGGAACAGTTCAGGCTTCCTGCCAATTCTTCGACGCCGGCCTCAGTTTACGTGCAACTGGCATTACTCCAGGCTGAGAAAAAGTCTTCTTGACCTGGAGTTCCATATCCAGTTATTTTCCTGTATCCACAGACAGCCTCTTCTGCAGTCCTATAAAAGCCGCAACCTTCTGAAGCCGGGTTGTTTGACAAACCGTTCCTCAGTGGGACGTGTGCACTAAGCCTGTTGAATGGCGAGTCCGCTTCAAAACGCCCAGGGCAAACCTATACAGCGTTTTCACATGCAAGCATACAAATGCGACAGTGGTATCCATTTTTCAGTGTCCCAACGGGAGACGGACCTCACGCGCGGTCCCCTGTTCCACCAATGTATCCACTTCATGTTGGCACTGAAATGTTCCTCCGGCAACTCCAGTTTACTTTGAAGCTGAAGAAAAATTTTTTAGGCCGCATTCGTTATGGTGGTCGTCTACTGTAAACCCTCATCCTTAGGCAGACCGTTTCAAGCTTCACTTGTCCGTTTGCTTGTCTTGAGTTTGCAAACGAGCCCCAGATTAGTAACCTAGCGAGTGTCACATATGGCGGATATGAGGATTGTATCTTCTGACGCGACGGAAATGGACCTGTGAGCACCACTGCTCTACCGTTGAAGGATGCAGAAGACTTGTCTTCCTTTGTAATGACTGGCCCACCCATTGAAAATAGTTTGAGAAAGCGGTAACTCTACATCAAAAAGACAACGGAACTCGGAAACCTACACAGCTTTCCGCGGTCCATCCCCTGCAGCACAATGTCGTCTTTAGAACACGTGGCACTTTTAAGTAGCGGACACCTGAGAATCCTTGATGTTTTGTTAAAAGTTGCCGATACCAGACGTTTCAGTAGCACACGACGGCTCTGGAAGACCATCTGGTGCCACGGTCAAGAGCTTGCAGTAAGCGGGGTGGACAACAGGCTTTTGGTACATTGTTGTAAGAAGAGAGTTTCATCAGAAAACGCATAAGTGCACTGATGGATCGAGGAGAGGAACGGGCTTTTTCCCTGCCTGTTGTACGCAGGAGGCTCCGGCAGAACCACCGTGTGTCCGCAACATGTTGTCGCTGCAGTGTTGTCTTTGGAAGACATCCAGTACGATCAAAACTACCCACAGCAGTTGCTTTCTCTCGAGAACTATCCAATGTGGGCAAGAAAGACAGACCAGTATTTAGGGGGCTCGACAAAAATATAATGCAAGAAGTTTTCAAACGGGAAAAGTAACGAGGGACTGTATATTCGTTTATCTCGTGTGTCTGTATATATCGAAGGGGCCGAAAGTCGTCTACCTGTAGCAGACGGTCTGCCAGGAATGTTGTGCAAATTTTCGTTGGTACGACTCCTCCTGAGCCTTGGCACTGTAGTGTAGGCATCCAGAGATAGGTGGAGTACGGTTTTAATGCTTTCCAGCACATAGTTTGTAGAATAACTTCAAGAAAAGTGTCCTCCGCTCTCTAGCTAGTATTAGCCTTCGGAAACAGCTGTGCTCTTGAACCTTCGAGATGCAAGGCTGATAGTCGGGACCGATGGACAGCTTCGATTGGGTGTCACTTTACCCTTCATCGATACAGCATACCCGAGGAGTGCAATATTGCCCCAACTATCTCCTGGTCTCTTAAGACGATCGTAAGGGACGGGGACGTCTGTTCTGCAGATGTCTGTTATGGTGCCGTCTCTTCGTTGAATACACAGCTAGTCGCGTCGCTGAGACGGCCTTTGGAATCTTGCACTGGTCGAAAAAAGAACAAAAAGGGCATAATATCTGAAAAGAGGTGAATGGACTTACTAGACGTAACAACATATGGGCTCGCTGCAGAAGACTAATAAGACATCCTGTGCCTAGCGCGCTGCGCCCGCGTTCTTCAGACGAGAGTCAGTGTGCGCAGTGGCTTGCGTTCACTTCACCAAAACCTCATGACGTATAAATCTATGAGGCGTGGAGACCCAAGATGCGTTCGGGACGTCAGCGTGCCAGTGGCGTATCTTCAGGCTTTGAAAGGCTGTGGTGCCGTAATCTATTCGAGCTGTTCCCATATGTTACGGACACATTTCAACAACTGTTCTGGGGTTTACTAGCAGTATGTATGCCTTTCGCACTCACGTTTCGATTACGTCAAGAAAAACACTTTGAAGCCATCGACATAAAACTAGATCGTCGACGCGGCTGACGTGGCTGTGTGCAAGAGCGCTTATACCCTTGTTGTGCCTTCCTTCTGAAAACAAGGAAGCTTCCCAACTGTGCACGTGCTAGGGCACGTCGAACCACGTCGCGTCTGATCTTTTCGCACGCTGCGTACTGCACTGAAACGGCGACGCACGTTTCGGTAGTAAACCTCAAAATAAAGGGACTGATACTACTGACTGTCCCCCCAAGAGTTTTAGGTTGATAGTCCTCTTTGGTCAGTGCGAGGACGCGAGAGCTTCAGAGACTCTCGAAACACATGAACGAGGTGCATCGCATGCTCATAAGACGTTCCTAGATTTCATTTAAGGTGACAGTCACAGACAAACTGACTGTGTCATGTTGCTCGAGTTTACTGCTGCCCGCGGCAAAGTCCCTAAAGCGTAGCACAACTTTAAATTTCGAGGGGAAAACCGTTGAGACACGTTGTTCGCGGACGACTGAGGGTCACGGACGGCGAGCACCAAAAACGTTAAAACTTCCCACGGGCGAAGTCGTCTCTGAGGTATAATATGCTAAGAAATACCATACGTAGTGGACAAGCAGAGACTGAGTAAGCGACGTTGAAGTGGGCCTTCTTTCTGAATGTTGACCTGCTTCATAGGAATGTCACATCGTCAGGATTTGTGGGAGGACTGCATCCCACAGATTTGTAGCGGGGATTGGCAGAATTTGTTTTGGTAGCAGAGCGACACCGATCTCGTTGATGGGGAACAGGCTTGTGCGGGGGCATTTGCTCATTATTTGTTTGTTTCGGTAGTTACCGGTGCCCACGGAGGCTACAGGTTCGGGTTACACGTTGTTCAGTCTAATTTGTCGTCTGAAAAAAAGCACTACTTGCAAATCGCCATCGACTTCAAGAAAAGAACCCTAACAGTTCTCTTGTGAAGTGGGAAAGCATTCTTCTCGCCTCCCCACACGTCAAGTCTACTTAAATGCTGCTGCGGTGGGCTGATGGCGACAGTAAGCACAGGAACTGCCGCTGGGCCGTATTTCTGCGATCAAAGTCAATCAAGAGCGCAGATATGTTCCTCTTTGTTCTTCGATTAGCACAAGTGAATCACGTGAAGGACGAGGCTCAACCGCGCTTAGGCGGCAGCTGAAGTAGAGGACGTGAAGGAAAACTTGAAAGCACAACGCCGAAAAATCCTTGGCTGCCCGACAAAGCGTTGCCGCGCTGTTCTACTGCTATAGTGTTAGAGCTAAGGGTTCGCTGTCCAGCGTGATATGACCTGCCCAGTCTCACGAGGCCGCAAGTGGAGTTGTAAAGTGGAGAGGGTGTAACGAACCAGTAAAACCAGACAAGACGAAAAGACGCTTGGGACCGCTGAAAGTATAACTTGCGCAGCTACCACTAGCAAGACACCAGCTCCACTCATCTGAAGGTAACATTGTCCCCATGCGGCTCCTAATCCTTGACGTAGGCTACCACACCGCATTGGTCTCCTGCACGTGCAGAGTTTTTTTTCCTCACCTTTGTCTGCATTTTGAAGCTCTGCCAAACTCGACCAGAGTTCTGTACAGCCTTTCGTCGTCCCCTCGCCAACTGATGCTGCAAGGGTCACTTGGCAGGCGTTCTTAGCGCTATGGAAAAGGCATCACAAAACTACAGGAAATTCAGGACGAGACTAGCTTCGGGCCAAGAGTGAGATTTCGGTGTTGACCAATAGATGATGCACTCGCTGTATGACACTGTAGTGAAGTCGAAAGGCGCAGAATACTATCTCCTGAGGAAAAAATTGTTAATAAGGATTTGCCTGCTGAACAATGGTGCAGATGTCGTGAACACGTTCTCCAAATACACTCAAAGCATAAAAGATTTTATGCCTTCTGCGGAAATATAGGGGACAATAAACTCCTTGGGAAATTGAGGCGTATGGCCTCATAGGGACCAACGTCAAAAGGCACCGTATGGATGAAACAATACGTCGGGGATTTTGACTGCGTAACATTTGCTCCTAAAATGAATGCAAGAGCATTCATACTACGTAAGTGTTTCCTGCTGCTCTAAAGTTTTGTTTTATCCATTTTATCGTAGCTAAAGAATAGCGATTTTTCGACACAGAAACAGACCTCCTTCCGCTATTTATGAGGCTGGCAGCGATGCATTACGTTGCAGGGCGAACACTCTGCACTCTATGTCCTAGCGGGTGCCACAATGTAAATAACACGAAACAGGACAGAGGAGACAGAAAACGTCACTGAAACAATTTGGTGAATGTAAAAATACTGAAAACCTGTAGCCCCGCCGCTATTTTGGGTTACACCATGCAATAGATAAGGTGTTGCCCACCTCCACACAATCGACACTGTTCCTTGAGGAGACAGGAGACCATCTGCGCAAGATAAAGTAAAGCTCACGCGGTGTGAGCAACCCGCGCTCTCATGGTGTGAGAACATTGAGGAGGATTCGACAGCCGTGCAAGACTGCTGGCAGCGGAAGGATGCCCCTAGGAACACCTGCTTTTGCGTGGTGCAAAAAGCTCCACATTCTCTATACCGTACGCTTCAGCCTCGACCGAGAGTGCTACCGTAGCTCTTGTCCCATTTTTTTACCAGGTGAAGAGATAGGGGAAGACGCCAATACCACACAACTTACTTCCGAGTGCGTCGAGTCGGACGGCGCATTCTAGATAATCTAAGAAGGAAGGAAACGGCTGGGAAGGGATCGAGGAAAATGACGTGACACGTTCTGCATCGTTGTCTGAAGTAAGTGTAAACCCCGTCTGTCTTGTGACGTTTGTCTGCCCCTGTATCTTCTCTGGGTTGCGGAGGGTAGCTAGAAATTGTAGTGCGCGGTAGAGCCCGGTATACGGTGGTACAAACCCTGCGACCACACGGAGAATGAGAAAATCTTAAGGAGAGTAGAGTGGGCAATATGCCTAGTAGTAAAGCAGAAGGCCTTCACTGCCACTGCAACTAATTTTTTTGGTACCGCACTAGAACTAGGTCTCGTGCGGTCGTCCGGCTTCGTCCTCCAGTTCCTCTCTATCTTGTTGAAACTGGCCGGGGGTTCAGTCGGTAGACGTTTCCGCCCTTCTGTACCCCTTTGGTGCAGCGGCTGTTGTTCTCGACGTAATCCCACCGTTTTGCTTTTTTCAGAAATTCTACCGCGGCCCAAAATATTGCTGAATGGCAGTGGAACGGCATTTTATGTCTACGGAAAGCGGTCCGGGAAAGGATACAGAAACGGCAACTGTTGCGGGTTTACGGGGTGCGCCTGCACTACGGGTGGATGGATAACGCAAATTTGCGTTCTGCCGCTGCTCGTGACTGGCAAAGCGCACAAAGCCTGCTCGCACCTGCTCGCGCATTCTGAAATCAGTATTCCCGCCGCACTGCCGAGGCGACAGTTAGAAAATTTCACACGGAAGTCCAATAGCTGGTGATGTGGCCGCAGCAGTCTAAACACCTGCAGTGTGTGTTGCTCCGGAGCTTCAGTGCAGATCCTGGTAATTTTCGGTGTAAAGCGCGAGGGCTCCAGGGGTCAAGTAGGGAATATCAACGATGCGCTGTACACACTGTATGCCCTTCTTCGCTCTTAGGCTGTGAATGTTACATCAATATACCCCGCGAATTGGAAAGGGAGCGATAATCGGTTCAATACTTCTGGACGGGTATCGTGCTCAACTTGAATTCAATTATCAACGTTTCTGAAGTGACTCAGGTTATTGACAAGCTGCGGAGGCGGCGGCTATGCTTGCTGTCGAGACGTACCAGTGCACCTGTTCATGGCCGTGATGTTGATGTCATTTTTGTGGGATACTGGGGCTCTGCTGATCTTGATGCGCTGTTGAGGAAGATGAGACAAGGATGTATGTGATCCCGCTTGCATCGTAGCCGCAAGGTAGGAGGACCATCCAGTGGTACGGTTCTTCAAACGGCCGCAGACGCAGGACGAAAACGGGAGACACGCACGGTGTACGTAATGCTGAAGTGGCGTGGAGAGTTTCGGCTGCAAATTGTGGGGCAGTACGCCAGACAGGCTCAAGACAAACGACGCCCTACTGAAGCGGTTGAAAACAGAGCTACCCTTATTATGGCGAAGGCGAGTGAGCTGCATTCTGCTCTTGACCACCCCTATGTCTTCCGTTGAAACAAGAGGCACTGGGGACAAAAACGCACAGACAGAGGACCACCAAATCTTTGCGAGGTTTCTGGTGGCATACATGCTTGTTCTCCAACATTTGAGGCCTTCATTGGTACGAGGCGGGGGAAGAGGCTCTGCGGCTGTGATTTGAACAAAAGCGCTCGTTTTACGCATGGATTTGGTGCGGATGTCAAAAACTAGGGTGTTCATGATGTGATTAGTGTCCGGTGCCTGTGAAATCGGTGCACACTGGGTGCTCCAACAGTTCTTTATGCATTTTAGACAATTCACGCTCTCTTACATCTGCGGCTGACCTCTGAATTACCCCCACGTCTTGGAAACCGCGTCGAAATGACGAAGGTTGGACGACACGGAAATTGCTCCGTTCTTCTTTTACGATGGGAGAGTTGCATAATGGTGAGGTGGCCACAGCTCAGGCTGTCTTCTACAAGGTGAGAGTAGCCACAATTGTAGACCGCCTGCACTACGGGGAGTTTCCTTTAAAGACAAAATCTCGTCGGAATTACAAATTTGTGTGTGCGACTAGAGAAATGGAGCGTCACTGTGGACGATAAATCAAGGAGAGTGCACCCTGCTAGAAAAGGACGACGCCGATGGGCTCTACGGTGACGGGGATTTTCGTTCTTTTTTGCAGAAGTAATGAACACTCAAGCCAGCTTTAACGATGTGACGACTATGGGAGCGCGAAGGTGTCAGTTGAACAATTAGTTCAGTTTGGAACGCCACCTTCTTGATGTTTGGCACTACACACGCTGCTGTGGGACTGAAAAGTATAGACAGCAGCAGCACGAGGCATGGGAGACCACGGCAGCTTCTGCACCACGTGAAAGAGCTACAAGAGTTTCCAATCAACAGAATACATCGCTGCAGTGCGGCTACTAGAGCACAAATCTCAACGGAGAAGTTGTCTTCTGTCAGATCATCTGTCTTTCTTTGTTGGCTACTCTGCAGTGGAACTATTTGGGCAAAATTCCAGTTTTCGTGCGAACGACAGGAGAGAGTTCACAACAGCTGTGGAAGCTGTACGCCGAGACACTGAAACATGTGCCACACAGGAAACTGGCAGCTCGTGAGACGGTAAAATCCCACCACAGGTTCAGATTTCGTGCAGCGAAGTTCATCGTTGGTTTGAGTAACAGCATACACGTTGGAGCGTATTATGTTTCGCGCTCTTTCCATTGACTCTGGATGGATATGCTACTGATTCAGCCCCTTTGGAACGATCTTCTTGACGGGGACGCTTCTGCCTCGTCTCGTTCCTCCAGTTGGTCCCCAGCATGTCACGGAGGATGGCTCGTCAGCAGGTCCTTCACCGGCAGACGAAGACTATGGAGAAGGCTTATGAAGTTACGCAGTACGTACCGTAGGTTGAATTCATGATCTGAAGATCCTAAGCCACGGAAGAGTTTACAGTCTGGTTGCTTAAAACTGCTGCCTCATCAAAATTGTCCTGGCGAGTCAAGCGCAAACGCTTGCCTTGCTGCAGTTGAGGCCTAGTCTCCTCCGTGGAGTGGAATGTTACAACGGTCCACTGTGTGAGGTTGTACAATTGTATTCGGAACCACGCTACCGTCTGCAAAATCCCTGTGGGCTCAAGAAAACTCCAAACGTACCAGTGTGACATCCATCTGCAATAGTCGTATCGGAGTAAAGCCGCAGGGTGACAGAACAAAGTGAGCACCTTTTTGGAAACATTGCTTTTTACGATGTCGTCAGGAGCTGCAACATGTGTCGATTGCAGGAAGTAAACATCCGGCACAACACACGGCTAATGTCACACCTATATATTTGTATATATAAATGAAACTACAGTATTAAAGCCTCCTACGTGGATGAAGCTAGGAGCTCCCAAAGCTCTTGCAAGATTTTTGAGCACGTCGTTCGTAAAAATGAACGCAGGGCGCGTCTGCCAGTATATCGTGCAGGGCTTCAACCCTCACGACGTGCGCCACTGCGCTCCACAGCTCTTATGTTGGGACAACACTGTGGAACGCGGCTTCTGTACGTAGGTGTGAGCTGGTCGAAAAGCTGGCAGCTCGTCTGCCGCATCGATGCACGGAAGAACCGGCTGCACAGAGGGGAGTGCTACGGCCCATTAACGGGGATAGCCGCTAATGAATTTGTACCTCACATTGAGTTCAAACAATCACAACGCGCTTTGCTCACCAGTAACTGACAGTTCAGGGTTCGGACAGCCTGCAGTTTAGCGAGCTTCAACAAAAAGTAGAGAAAGGCGTTACAGAGTACCAATAAGTATCGGCAGATTAAGGCTACATTAGGGCTTTGTATATTTAGTATATTCTGGGATTTCTATCAAAGCTTTTTGTCTTTCTACACTTCCGCGAGAGCAGGAGCTTGATAAACAAATGTAAAACTTCGGCGTCTGATCTGCAGACACGAAGTACCTCTGTTTGCCTGTAAAAAGTGGACAACACTAAGGATGAGGACTGCTGACGGCCAAAACGCTGTTGAAGAATCTATAATTCCTTTTCTAAACGCGATTTTGCATCAAGCACTTTGAAAACAGTCGATGCAGAGGTAAGCGCGATGACCCGTGTAACCGAGTACAATGTTGAATTTAGATGTTCAGCGCAGTCAAACGCGGAACCGTCCGATCAGCAACTCAGAAATCACCAAGACAACTACATTGTTTTTAAGCACTGCAGACCAACACGGATCACAGCGTGATGCGCTAGACTGCAACGTCTTAATCGGCAGTTTTATACCCCAGTTGACGTGGCAGAGAAGTGGCTTAGCCTAGAGGATTCTTCAGCGCTTGAGTGCCGACATCGGAGAATCGCGCTATATGTGGGAGATCAACATGGATATTATTGCTACGTATGACGTCAATGCGAGCATCCAGTTTGTTCATTCTAGCGTCTTTACTAAAGCGTTCCTAAAGCCTGGGAACAGCGGGCATACTGCCTACCACTGCGTGAGAGCCATAATAGAAAGCTCTTAAATTCTACAATCCTAGACTTGGATACCGTTTGTTGCTCCTTCTCTTCGTAGACCGCATTGGATGTCCTGTTTTCGCAGATGAGCCCATGCCATAATGACGTTATATGCACACACACACACACAAGGGCATTTTCGAATGGTGTGAAGAAAACTGTCACTTAAAGCAGGCCGCAACCCACGGGCCTTCTTTTCTCCCAGCCCATTCTGTCAGTGGTAGCATAGCGTCCGACGCAGAAAGTGTTGCGCACCAACACAATGTATTTTATTGCTCCGGAATGCTGACGGAGGCCAGAAATAGCAACCGTTTCTAGAATTATTACCCCCCTGTGAGAACCTATTGTGTGGGCCTCCTCGCTCGGGCGGGGCCGCAGTAAATCTTGACGTAAATGGAATAGAGCTCCCCTGTTATCAATGCCTCTCCTTTAAGAGGGGACTACGTCACAGACGGCGAAGGGGGTAGATAAGGTGTTCGCGCAGCTAACCCCCAATCGGCAAGAACCAGTGAAAGTGTAAAGCGAACGTGTTTCGAGTCTCCTACTCAAAGAACGAACAGAAAGATTCTTTTTCGTTCAGCGCTTCATTCTCTTTGCTGCAGTTCTGGGAAGTGAGGAGTCTTTTCGTTGTTTTGGACTGCCAGTTGAATCACACAAGAGTTGATGAAGGCGGAATATCGTGTCGTGAAGGCGAAATAGGGTTTTCCAAAACAGAAGAATATCCGTTTTTGGACGTCCTTGTAGTGCTGCGCACCCAATGTTGATTGAGTGGACACCGATCTCACCGTTTCAGGTGTTCTAATAAGTTGAAAGCCACTACGGTCGCGCTGGAGACTAGTTAACTCCCCTGCCACTGCAAGGAGGCCACAGTTGTGCAGTTAACGAGAGAATCTTGCGAAGGGTTCAGCAACTGCTAGTGCATCTATGAGAAAGAGATATTCGGCTGGTATCTGCAGATGATAGCGTTACCAAAGGCTTGAATCCTGAGAGTGGACGGTTGGTGATACCCTATATCGATGTTACATGCTTCCCGTATAGCCAAACGACAGAAATTCTCGTCTGCTGTAGCTAGAAGCTGCAGGCTGTGGGGAAGCTGTGTCAGCCTTTAGCGAATTTCATTCCTTTCAGGACACCGTCCTAAACGATGACATTTAAAAGTAGTATACCTGCGACCGAACTCTGCTTCGACGAGAGATGCATGCGCTTTTACAGACGCGGAACGACATATTTCGATTTGCGTGAGCGTCGCTCACGCACGAAAAGCTCAGCGCCTGCTACGGGCTGGACTGCGTGCAAGACCTCATTCGTTACACTGGCCGCATCTTAGGAGCTTGTAAGCGTTACGTAAACGTGCCGCACAGTGCAATATGTGGTGCTCTGGAGTTACTTTAACACGCAAAATGAGTTGGAGCCACTCCCAGGGTCTTTGCCGCACGGAGTGCTGCTGCTGAGTGTGAAGCACACAGGGTGATATCCTCGAACGATGAAGAAGGGTGCAGGACGATAACGAAACAGAGTTCTTTACCCTCGTTACCAAACACGCGGCCACCTCGCTATAGGTGATGATGTCTGGCGTAGCACGGTGAATTGCCAGAGTGAGGGATGTACAAAGAGACGGACTGTCTCACCGCTGTTGAACCCAGTATCTCCTTCCCGTGTTGAAACATGCGATTCCGTAAATCGAAAGGGAACTCAGTAGCTGTGCTTCAGCAACAAAGAACTCAGGTCGTGAGCTTGAATTTTTCCTTCACGACTTATCCAGCGCCAACGTACCAACTCCCTGCAACTCGCAGCAGGTACACGATACAAAGGCTGACACATCGATACAGAGGCAACCCTCTCAAACCAACTGTACGGTAGAGACCTTGTTTTAAGGCCGGGTCGCCTCTTGTCACAAGCGAAGAATATCAGGGACACTGAGCGTGGAGGATCATTTTGTAACGAACGTTTCAGAAAAATGAAATGGTATAAACTGGTGCGCCTGCGCGTCGCCTGGTTGAGGCATGTGTTTCAAGAACTGGACTCGCCCGGCTGCCGTCTACTCCTCGGGCGACGCCCCAGAACCGTTGAAGTTGGAGAACACAGAGATAAAGACACAGAACCTTCGAGTGCCGGTGTTTATCCAGAGATAAATGGCCACTTGTCACGTGCATTTTCTGTGCTACACTGCACACATTACGAGTTGTTGTGGAAATCCGTAGCGGCTACAAAAGCCTCAACGGAGCCGCGCGGGGATGTAGATGCTACAACATGGAAACGTACACTAGTTTGCATTACCTCCTGAAGTTCACGGCTCCAAATCTTCCAGGTGCCACATGGGAAGAGCTGCGGCTTTGACAGCTTGTTGGGTGGGACGGCGCAAGGCTGCCACCAAGCGGTGGAGAAGAGCTACCGTGAAGGCCTACTTGCCCTGGAAGGCTTGCATTCAACTGCTGCGTTGTCCCACCGTTGTGGCGCGTCTCAGAGAATCGACAGGGAGGAAAGGACTCCCGAATCTGTGGGAAGACGCTTACAATCGAAACCGAAATCGATGCACGCTAAGCCTTAAGACAAAAAAGCCGCTTGAGTCGCACCTGCATTTCACGTGACGTCCCGAAAAATATCTGCAGCTCCGCAAGTTCGGAGCAGACAATTAGGTGTAAAGAATAGATAAAGACTGGAAATGGAAACACTCGTGTTGAGGTGTCGCATGCCCCAGTGAGTCGGCGGATCTCGCCTGTGCGCAGCAGTTTTCTCACGAGAACTTCCGACCATGCGCCCATTGCAGGAGGAGAGAAAGTGGTGTTCCCGTCGCTCTATCTCGGGCCACGAGTAGCCCCGTCCAAGCATATCATAGACACCTTCTCGCACAGAAGAGGAGAAACTGGCACACATCTTGACAGGAACGACAAAACAGGAAGGCTGCATGTTACCTGCGGGACCTCCACCTCTCCTTTTTTGTTACACCATAGGAAGCGGTTAAGGGCGATTCACTGATGTATATAAGAACGTCGAATGTAGTTTCTATTGACGCACTGCAATAGTGCGGCACCACGCTCATGACCTCCATACATTTCGCGGGATTGCTCCTGTTCACTCACCGCTTCCTGTCGAGCGACGTTCTAGGCCCTACCGAAACGGAGTGTAGCATAAGAAAACAACTACATCCCTGGCTTTAGGTTTAGCGGACCCGCCTCGGCTACCCCTGCTAGGTTCCAATAACTCCACGGTCTGCCTCTGCTGATGCGTGCAGCGACGCCGTACGTGTCTTCGTGTTTTGGCACTGTTCTACCTTTGCCAGACCATGTAGGCAACAAGCGCAAGGGACGGGCTACTCTGTAACCGCTTGCATCTTGTCGAGTATCTGCCAGATTCGCCCGACTCCAGAGGCGCTGAACATGAGCAGACAGCCGTCGCATCTCTAGCCAGAAGCACTGAGCCCTGTCTATTATGTGTTTGAGTATAAAGCCTCCCAGAATTAAACCCCCTTCGGCATATATGCGATGCAGATGCCTTACACAGAAACCATAATATGGGAGCGGCTGTAACGTGCGGCGTTTCTGTCGCCGACTACTTCAAGTCACAAACGGGCTGCGAAGGCCGTAGGCGGGCTTGTAGTCAGCAAAGGCTGTGCATGTTCGAAGATACGAGGACCTGGGTGGTCGTTAGCCGTTTCCTGTAAGGCCCAATGAGGCAGCGAGGGCTAGGGTATCGTGAGTGGGAAGAAGCAATGGGGTGTATTTTGCCTTGTGTGAATGAATAAGAGACAGGACGATTTGTGTGTTGCGTGTTGAATGGGACGAGCAGATTTCAGAAGCAGATCCTCAACGCGTTGAGCGGTGGGTTCCGCGTACCATGTGTGAAACGTTGAAGGGCTGTCTCTTCTTGCACATTTCCACAAGGATGCGGCACAATACGACATAGCCCA
>JAOXNV010024860.1:0-21682 GCA_028565915.1 Momotus momota
CTTTAAATTGAATACCCTACTGTTGCTTGGTGCGCTTGCTGCCTGCCAGGTACTAGTTGAAACGTATTTTCTCTCACCTGATCCTATTTCTCGCTGCTGCCTGACGTACTAAAGCCTACAGAGTTGGCATGAAGCCCAACGCCAACAAGGCTCTTCGTCTTTGGCTGCCGGCCGCTTACTCTCTTTTGTCCCCGAGCTTAAAAGTCAGTTTCGGCTCCCAAAGGTCCTTGCTTCCCGATATGCTGGAACGCGCCTACGCGTCTTGCACTCATTCACACATATGGCCCGGCAAGACGCTGTCGCGTCGGTACTCCGATTACTGTAGTTATATGTCACACGTTCCTCTCCCCGTGACATTCTCCTTCTATGAAGCGCTTCCACGTTTAAAAACGAGATGCCCATTTGTTCTCTATCAGGTGTGCCAGGCAGCTGGACGTCCACTGCCAAGAATACGTATGTCGGCTGCCCGAGACGGCTCACAATGTTGCAGCCATCTTCGCGGATTCTTCCTGACTCAGTAAAAGTATGCCTTTGTGCTTCAGGCTGAATAGAGACTACGGGGGGATGCAAGAATATACAATAAAAACGTGGTCCGCCTTCTCTGTACGCAAAGATAGTCCTCAAGACATGCAATGCTATAAACTGCTTTCAGTCCGTGTCGTGTCGAGCAGAGCTACCCTGCAGGATTTGTGACCTGCAATGTCCGCTGCTCTCCTCAAAGGCGCTACTCGTGGGCCAGACATCAACATCTGTTTTCTAGAATTACGCTTCACGACAGCGAGCACCTGCTGGTCCACCTCGACGCCAGCATACCACAACGAGGGCCGCGGACGCCAGAGGCAAACGCTGACGCGGTGCGGCACAGCGAGTGCCGTCCAACGCTCCCTTTTAAGGCCCCAGAGAATCGCAGGGACGCCACAGGCAAACCCCTATCGCGACGCGGCACAGCCAGTGCCGTCCAACTGGCACTACGCCTGCCCGAGGCGACGCAAAGCCTCGGGCTTCGCGTAAGTGCCACGCTGCATACATGCGCGGATCTGATGGAGAGGTCCAACGCTGAATTCTTTCGTTCTACGTCAACTCGGACCGGCACCATCCCAAAAAGGGCCAGAACAAAGCGTTTTGTTGAGGGTCAGATCATGCAAACGGGCTTGTGGACACCTTTGAATTGGACGGCTGATTAACAAAGGTAAGTGCAGCGCAGTAAGGATGAAAAAACTAAGGTGTCAGTACGGACTGACACAAGGGAGACGCTTGGTGCTTATTCGGTCCTTGGGTGGCGACTGGTTCTGCTGAGATACTCGCACTGTTTCGATATGTGAACCAACGGATGATAGCTTCCGTCGACGGAAAGGAAACCACACACCTCGGCCTAACCGGTTTCCCTGTAATAATTTCACCTTCTACAGCTGCGCCGCCCAGAGCGGCTCCTGTCTTCTGTGTTCTTTCTTCCAGATGCAGTGAAATCACCCTTTTCAATGACCCGCGTTCTCTCTACGCAGACGTGAGGAACACACCAATGAGTCAGGACAGGCCAGATTTTTGCACCTGTCGCCCACACGTGTACCTGTCCAATTGAAATGCGCGGAACTATCGATTCTCATTTTTCAGCTCCATGTACAATTGCACCATGATATTTTTATGTGATAGGGAGGAAATGGAAACTAGTGCGACCATGCCAGCATCGGGACTGTGCGGTCACGGGCACCATTAATAATCATGTCCGTGTGGTGGCGACGTCATAAGAGCTTTCTTCGCGTCCACCTCTCTCCTGCAGAGTACTTCCAGCATGCAAGCACGATCCACATCCGACCTTGGAGAATGGATTACGCATGAAAAACAAGTTCGCCCTGACTTCGAGTAACCTCGTCAGGGGTAATGAACCTCGATTGGCATAGTACTTCTTCGTCGCCTAGACAGAACGGTGGGCGGGAGGATATTTGTCGAGAGGCTTGCAGGTCATAACTGACGCAGATACAAGGACTTGATGTGGTTGGCGTGGACGTAGTTCTCCCCCGTACGCTTGGTACGAGGTTCCGGCAGCTAGAGCCCGTCAGAGCGCATTCCGTGGCGCGGACATCACAGTCGGAAAATCTTCCACTAATGCCGCACTGTTGTGTACTGCGTTTCCCACTCAGTCACTACAGCCTCAAATCGCACCGCCGTTTCGCGACATTGATAATCCCGCTTCGTGTTGCTGCCTACCGCTCACCGGAGCACCGTAGTAGCACACTGCCCAAAGTCAACGTGGCTGAACGTTTTTGTCTTGTTCGTGCTTACTCTCTGAGCTCCACGTCCGTGCAAGGCATCGCCGTCCTCCGTGCAGGATTCAGACGTCCTGTGACAGGTCGGGTCTTCACCAGCAGCTGAGGAATACGGTGATTAAGGACAAACTCTGAGTGGACGTCGGCCCGCTTCAACACCCCGGATACCAAGCACGATGGCGTGGTGCACACTTGGAGGGATGCCCACGACGAAATGACGCGACGTTTGTCGGTAGAATGCGGAGTTACCACTACAGGAAATTGGACGGCATCTGCGTGTGTCTCGTGCAGGGCGAGGAACATAGAATGTTTTTCCGTCATCTGCATTCGAAGGGGGACTGCTGACGCGCATGTTGTTTCAAGCGCGTAGCTCAGCGTTGTCCGAACGACCAGGTTACCGTGCGGTGACCCCGTTGGGTTCTGCTTGGCACAGGTAACTCTGACACTGTTGTTGGAACTAGCAGTACCGGCTTCACTCTCCAGCCGGCCGACATCGGCTGAGTAGATGGTAGGAGACTACCTTGGAAAATCTAAGCAAAGTACCTCTCTCCTGTACTTGCTGACAAATCTCACCATACGGCAACGCCGTCAACATCTAAGGCTGCCGTACTGCGTAGTGCCACATCATGGCCTGCCTTTTCCTTCTGGCATATTGCCGGACGCAACAAGCATCGTCATTATCACGCACAGCACTCGGTCTGATATCGGCTAGCAGTAGGGAACAGTCACGGCTCTCATCACCCGCGAACCTGTCTTGTAAGACGCGATTAATTTTTTCGATTGCTTCCAGAGCTGAATCCAACAAGGAGGCGGGGATGGACGCATCACGTCTCCTGCCCGTTTTCTAAATTCTGGTTGGAAGAAGAGAAAATGTATGGATCCACATCGTCGAGTCAAGGTCACGTTGTCCAACCTGCAACCTCACGGTCAACCATTGCGCCCCGTTGTATCTGCCCCATTCAGGCAGGCTGCGAATGTTGCCCGTCATGCTTAAAATTCAATTGAAAAATGGAGGGTCAATGCAAATGATACGCTATAGTTCATGTAGACATACAATCAGATGGCACCGCAGGGCTTGGGCAGCACGTAAATAGTCATCAATCGTCAGTGCATGTCTCACGCAAGCAGTAACGGGGTTCCTGTTTGGTCTTCACAGAGGTGACGTGGGAGATCAGTATGGGACATCGCGACCAAGCCAACATTCGACAGCAGTGATCCAGGCACCCGGTACCGTATCTCGACAGCCGAATGGGGATCAAAATCACTAGCCCCCCCTCGGCCTTATTGACCCTCTCCTCGTCGCCACCTAGGGCGCTAGGGGTACTCTAGCCGAAACGCCTACTGAGTGAGAGGCAAAGGCACGCAAGTTCTGCCTCGATTGTGGTCTTTCCCTTTCTTCCGTTCACATGCGCACACACCTTGTGTGGCGTAGCACTTAGTGCTCCATTCATTCAACATTATGTTGCGCCTAAATCTCTTAATCTGCATCCGCCCTCACACGCGTTTTGCGCTACACCGTATCTGTGACCATCGGTTTACCTCATACACAGAGGCAGGGAACTGTCGGTTTGTTCTGTGTCTGTTGCTCTCTTTCAAGACAATGCTTCAGTGATCATGAGAATGCGATGGTGACGCTTCAGGAAGACGCGGAGGGGAGCACCAGAAGAGGCAGAGGAAGCCTTAGGGACTCTATTGTGTCGGCTTCAAGACACGAGGGTACGCGAATACTCCACGTTTTGGACATGAGCGCACGAATTATTGTTGGCTCAAGCTTTTTCGCAAGCAGCATTCGTTGAACACGAACCCGCGGTGGAGCGATGCCAGTGTCCAATTCATTCACGCAACACCGCCTGTCCTGATTTGATGTTGACGCGCCACTCATTGTGTGGGGACGGCACGACGCCTGAACGTATTAACTGGACATTGCCGCAACACCTCGTGTTGCGTCACACTCTCTCGCGCTTAGGCGAAACCTCTGCCTGCATGAGGAGCTGAGGTGTCGTGGTTTAACCTCTTCAAGGTTGACCTACACAACGCAGACGTGCCGGTTGTTCTACAACAGCGACGCCGTTTTCTGAGTTGCTAGACCTCTCCGTACACAAAGTCGTTAGAAGTATCCCCTTAGCTTTCTGCTGAAACAAACCCCAGTAACTGTGTCCCCCAATCTCAAGATTCCTCTCATCATTCACCCGCTCAGATTTCGGGGTCGTCCTTGATGGGGAAAAATGATCAGAAGGGTTTCCAAAACGTTACCACCTGCAAGAATTCATTCTCGAAGGGAGATCAGAAAGTCACACGCTGCATCGTAGGGCGCGGAGACACCAGCCCTTGTCCCCGGGAAGAGCCAAACGACGTATTGTCCCAGAACAAGGCCTTTAACTGTAGTGTTTCCAGCCAATACCCAATGCTGCCACCTTGCGTGCAGTGTATTTCAAACGAGGGGGTCAGTTCTACTTCAAGAGTATTTCACGGGATCTGCCACCGCTTCCGCAGCTCGAGAAAACAATGCCTCGTTTTAACAGCCACGAATCGTGTTACGCCACATCCCAATCCGACCATTGGATCAGGATCATTTGGAAGGGTACAGGGTACTTCGAGAGACGGCTTTCCCGTATCTCTCCCCACTTCCTTGGCGTAGTCGTGATAACGTCCGGCGTACTCTCTAGAATATCGACTCTCCTTGGGCGCACTCGTAGTCCTTTTCATCAGGACAAATCTCGTGCAGCACACTTTTCAAACTTTTGACTACTTTGTGCTCACTGGGGCGTTTATCGCTACCAAAAAAGCTGGAGAAAGTGCCTCCTACTGCGGATCTAGGCACTGGAATCTGAAAACGGAAGTAGCCCTTAGAAGCCTTGAACGCGTCAGCAAAACATTAAGAATACCGTACTCTACGTACGCAACCGTGTGGGATCGCCCCTATCTTGGTCTGCAGGGATGCGGAGGAGGTGCCCGTTGTGAGCCATTTTGTAGCAGCCTGATACACGGGGCACCGACTGCGTGCAGTGATCTGTAGTCGCGACCTACGGCGGCTCGAACTTGCAGGGGACAATGGCACAGATGGGGTTGCGGTCTACTGTTCTCAGATTACGTGCTCGTCGCTGCCGCTGGTGCCTTACGGTTCTTCTGTACTGCACCGTTCTGGGCCCGGAGTTGAGAAACTTTACGCTTACGTGTTCTATTGACCCACCATCTTTCCCCGGCTAGCGCACCGCTTGTCTTCTGCCCGTAACTGTTCGTCTGTCTCCGTGGGAGAAAAGGAACCTTGGGTAGCCTTTTGTCTGTTTGCGTCTTTCGGGCACGTTTCCCACTCGAAAACACATCGCAGCATTAAATGACACAGCAGATAAGCCAGACCACGATATGTGTTTTCTCCAGTAAAAACTTATTTCCTCCGTGCACCTGTAGACTCCTCTAGCTTGCTACTCGGAGCAATAAGCTGTCCGTCGGCCGTGCATGAGTTTCGCTCGACCACCATCAACGGTGCTCACGGTGGCTGCTTGAGGGCGGTCCTTTGTATACGGCCTCTTGACGCTCGAGTTTAGGGTGCGCGTGTTTTCAACCTCATACCTTGGCAAGATCAGAGCAATAACGAAGGGCTCGCCCAACCAAACGTCGAGACATTTTCTGGCGGAAGATTGCCTGTTTTCCTAGTTTGTACAGAAAGGTCCTCTCGGAAGTGGCAGCGCAGCAGTCCCTGGAGCATCACAATGCCTCAGGCACATCCGCACTGCTCCGGCTAAAATGACAGCAGCATCTGCTCAGTGGTTCGGTCTGACTGCGGGCTGGGTCACGAATCTTGGTCGATAAACGTCCTGCTGCAACTAATATTTTCCTGAGCTGCTAGCAAATGTTACTGCACGTGAAAGATTGAAAGCTCACATCGTTTCGCGTCTCACGTTGTAGAGTCCAAGGATGCAGACACAACCGACCTCGGGCAGCAGCCCTCAGACATTGGCACTAAGGCCGCCGTACGACCTAGTGTCAAGGAAAATGCAGCGACGTCGTTGCAGATGGTGCCGTACGGACCCCACAACGGGATCCCATAGACAGCATGTCAAAACGATAGTGGGCTCGTATGTAAGCTTCAAACCCGAGACCTCTAGACGCAACACAGGGAGATGCAGAAGCAAACGGAAGGGAGCCACCTAAGGTGGGCAAAACCCTTGTGCGCCACCAAACGTATGACATATATTCCGCAGCCAGTGCAGGATGGCAAAGGTTCCGCGTTTGGCCAAACAGTACCAATTCCACCGTCCACACTGGTCTCCGCAACAGACCCGTGTGAAGCCTGCAGAGGACAAGCCTCGGAGCTACGCTTGCTGTGAGAGGCCTTCTGACAGCCAAGAGGGCTTAGATATCCACATTAAGGCCTAAGGCGACTCGTGGAGAACTGTTTCTTGTCAACAGTGTGTCAGGGAACGAGCTTGTTGCCCATGCTTTGCAGGTTCACGCAGGTAGCACTACTCAGAGCGACTTCAGTTGCCCGATGCGCTATTTTCTCAAGACTCTCAGGGCTGTCGCTTCAGCCCGCCATTATCTATTGATGCAAAGTTGAAGGCGAACTGACTTAATTGACACGCGTAGTTTCACCCAGGTTGTCACAACCGTGGCGATACGCCAGGCCGCTTGCCCCAACCTTCTGAGAGAATAAATCTACATTCACCGCCGTCGAACATCCTGTAGCCTGAAACTACAGCGTGACGAGGAACAGAACAAGCGCTGTAAACTAGCTCAAAATTCACATTGTATTACGCCCGATGAACAAGTCTGCAGACACTGTACTCGGGGATTAAGGGACAATACGTAATCAGTTCCCCCATCTTCGCCACGCGGTACTGTTACAGCTTAGACACGATCGACGACCGGTGGGCAGAGGTCGGCACCCACGAGGCCCACGGCCTCCATTAGTATAAGCAGTCATCTTTTCAGGAAAGTGAATTTCAAGTACGGCACAGCACTCAGTCGGCCCTCATGTGTATGCCGTTCTCAGTCCAACAGTCGAGGCCGCAGAACATGATGCGTGGAGATTTTTCCAAACGGCTCAACTCAGCAATGGACAGGAATGCACAGGGGAAGGTACAGAACCCTGCAGGTACACAATATTCCAGTCCATGTCAACACTCACAGGTGTGGAGGTATCCAGCAGGGATGACAACGCACACGGCTTAGATACTTTTCACGTTCTCCCCGTGGTAGAGTGCGTCGAAGGCGCTTCCCCAGGTTCACCTACTTCTCGCTGAGTACAGGTGCATACTGTGCTTCAAGACTCCACACCTCACGGCTGGACAGCAAAATAGGTCTCGGTTGTTTTGCGTCGAAGCTCAATGCCTTCCCCCAGCCAGCCCAGGCCACGTCGCGCTAGATTCAATGCTCCCGCTTCCTGGCTAGGGTAGAGACAGCTGTCTTTCAGCTTCTCATTCAAAACTTCGGCGCCCCACAAGACCGTTGCTTGCAGTGTGTTACCGCTCTGCCAGTCGCACGTACCTCCACACAGTCCCATGTCGTTTGTGGTGCACGGGGTACTATGCGCTTGGTTTGCGTCGTCGCTCAAACATTTGCGAATGTCGTCTTGTCGGCTGGTCGATGCTGGCTGGTCTGTATTGGGAGCATTCGCAAATTTCATTGAGGCTGCTCACGTACGAGCCTTTGTCACCAGGCTAGCTGAATTGATCCAGTTCGACTACAATGTGGTGAACCATGGTCAATTGTGATAAAACTGCCTGTCGAAAGCATGGATCCAGAGTTCGTCTCCGTGCCTGCTAAAAAAGCAGGGCGGCTCGTGCTACAGGTCCAAGCGCCCCTCTCTCGTGTACGGTCGCAAGCACACTGACTGTCGTGTTGCAGTACGCGGGTTCCTCAATAGTTTGCAACAGTGCCAGGTACAGCAAACGGGGGCTGCAGGCTGTTTCAGTCCACAGCATGTGAGTCGCGAGGCTATCGGCCTACATCGAGTGCACCCAGAGACCTCAGACTGTGTCCGAGGTTTTAATGGAGGCTGGCCGCTGCAGACGAAACGTTACTCCGCTGGTCCTAGAAAGCGCACATACGCAAGGTGAGCTGTAGGCACGGAGCGTCTAGCACGGCTACGAGAAGGTGTGCACCACGTTGTGTTCGACGCGTCAGTCTTCAACAAGATTAGAACAGAGTCAAATTCTGCTGAAAAACGCGAGTAACCATCAAATGAAACCATTCCGCGGTGCTCCTCCTGTTATTGCCCGGTGAAGCCACCCGGAAATAGAGAAGGCAGCGCTTTGAATCGTACAAACAATTCGTCTCACCGAGATGCGATCTCCCTCAGCTCTTCAGACGTTTCTGCCTAACGGGCCAGAACGCTATCGGGTGCAGTGTAAGGTGTCGAAACTGCCACTTGATGTGCGGGGCCGGGGCATAGTGACAAGCGCTGTGAGGTTCACGTCAAAACTACTCGCGAATGAGAGTCCAGCACGACTGCACGCAACCAGAAACTCGAGGAAACTGTCTTAATTCTGTCCCATGATGATGCATAGACTTTCTTTCCTGAGGACTAATTTCTGTTTGTTCGAAAGTTGAAATCGTCCAAAGGCGTTCGTAATTGAGGCGGCGGGACCGCGCCGGGATATGTTTTTATCCTCAGTTGAGAACATCTTCTTACGACGCTTTCGGGATGCGTACCGTCCGAGGCAAACATGATGAAAAAAAGTGAAAGAGACTGAGATATCTCTATTACAGGGAGTCTGGGATGGATCTAGAGACAAACGTCGTAGTGGCCTCAGGTAAGCATCTGCCCGGGCAATCGCCGTGGTTGCAGTACTGCTAATGTTTCACGCAGTGACGATGCCCAAACCGCTAGCGCTGCTCCTCCTGCTCTCATCTCCACAGAGATCTTCGAACGCGGATTCGAGGCGGATGTACAGGTGTGCAGCAGGTAGAGTTGAGAGCCGTAGACCCGCAAACTGCGCCGCAAAATTCCGTGTTGCTTAGAACTCAGCCTAACGACGAAATATTGGATCCTGCTGCGCATGCCTGCAAGTCGTACCCTACAACACATGCACATCCTTTGTCCGCTTTACTGAAGTAGTGGACGCGCGCGTGAAGATTTCCACAGTCGAGTCAACTCCGGACACACTGGGAGATCTTAACAGAAGGAGCGAACATCTCAAGGGCCATCGCACGAGTTTTTGGTTCGTGGGATGTAAGGGATCACCACTTTCCCCTCGACAATCTGCAGTCCAAAGGGTGCACTACGTGGACAGTTCAAACGTATCTGTCTCACACCACGACGCACGATACGTCAACGGCAAGGCCCGACGCGGTCCAAGCGTGAGTCCACTCTCTCCGTATCCCCAGATCACCCGTAGAGCGCCGTGCTCAGTGCGGTGCAGCGCTGCAAGCTCGCACACCTCTCGACTGATTATCAAAATGTCTCTATACCATCTGTGTTCTCGCGCCTCGCCGCCTATCCTCAACAAGCGCACGTCTCTCCGGGGACGTTCCAGTGCTCCCTCGCACTTGTTGCCGTGAAAGAACCTTTCCGCTCTTTGTCACTTAAAATTCGTCTTTCCAACGCTGCCTCACTTTAAAATCTCGTTTGATTAATCCGTAGATTCTTCCCATATCATGAAATGTATCGGCAGTGTATGTGGTATCCAAGTCTTGCAACCAGCACTCGCCAGCTTCTCTCTGATGCTCTGTCTGAGAATCTGGTCTGTGCATTAGTTGTGGACGAATGTAGCAATTCAGTCACAACGAAGTTCAATAGGACCTGACCCTGTTGCCGTACACCCACGCGTCCAAGCAGCAAGATCAAAATTTTGAGATGCCAACAAATCAAGAACATGTTCAGTTTTCTGCGCCGGCAGAGAAACATCTTCAGGCATGTAGTCCTAGTGCTTTCTTCCCAGTAAAAAGAATGCTGCTGGAGCAGCACAGCATAAACCGAAACTCGACTTGCTGCTGTTCCACAGAAGAGTGTAATTAGAACCCGTGGTTTCGATACAAGAAGATTTTAGTGGGTTTCTCAGTTGGCGACTCTTCCAACCGTTTAAAACTACTGGCTTCCGCAGAGGGAAAAGTAGGAACGTTGTTTTTACTTGATCAACTGTAGGTCTTGAATGAGTATGCTTGTCCACAGTGCGTTGGAGGCTTTAGAGTGTGGTCGGGGGCGCTACGTGCAGACACAGGCCGGAAAGAGCTCGGGGCTTCCGACGCCATTCACACAGCTCTACTTCCGACTTAAAAACGCACACACGACCCAGCTTAATCTCCTGATGCATCAGAGGGCCCATAGCGTTGAGTCTAAGGTGTAATGCCGCCTTCGGCCGCTTGATCTCACCACATCAGATACTGATTCACTTCAAGCACGCAAGAGTGCGAATCCTATCCTGAGCTTGACGGCTACTTACGAGACATCGCCCAGTGCAGAGCCGAACAAAGATCTGATTTTGCAAAGGAGACCGCTTCGTTGAAGTCTATTCTTCATCTGCATACATGTTGAATCTGCTATCAGTACAGACTGGACAGTCGAACCAGCGAGGTCATAAAGCCGCTGTGCGTACAGACGTTTCTTCTACATATCAGGAGTGAAACGACCGTTTCTTTTGGCCGCACTCATTCAACTGATCCACTTGCGCCACTCTCAGCCTGGCGTTCCCCTTGGTCCGCTGGCTCTGCAACACTGTACAGCATTCATCTATGGACGGGCAGTTACCGTTCAACAAATGTAGATAACGTTTTGTAGACTCAGTCCAACCAAGATTGGCATTCCGTGCGTCCACCTTGACGACCGTATCTTCTGTCGGAACTGTTTCACATACATCAACCCTAAGCCGCACTATCTGCTAATTTCCTCTTGGGGAGAGAAGGGGAGTGAGGGCGATTGCGACATCATTACGACTGGATATGAAACATGAAAGTGCCTCTTCCACTGAACCTGCCTGTCGCATCGTGATGTCAGAAACAGGCAAGAGGCAGGTCCTGCGATGTGTGCTCCAGGTCAGCAGGTCAGAGCCACCCTGCACATCGAGCCCTTTGTTTTGCATGAGAGTGAATTCCTTTTGGCAGCACTTTTGATTCCTTGACGGACAACGGCGCTTTGGGGCGTCTGTAGCAGAGAAAGGGAAACCCCAGGGCAAGGAGTGCCTAGTCATGATAAAGGCGGAATGAGAAATATCCATAATTTTTCAAGTTGCTACTGCAAGCTTCATGTACACCTAATTCTGGTTCTTGCCATCGAGGACCTACCGGGATGCATTTTCCAACGCGAAGAACACCAAAGCAGAACTGGCAAAGTCTTCTCGGAATACAGCGCTGTAACACAGTGGGTCTACACCCCCCACTGTTGCTCAAATACCACTGGGATTCGCTGGTGCTCAGTCGCTCGCCCGCTGCTGTTGCTTGGCCCATTGAGACACTTCTGGAGGACGTCCCGCTCGACTGTACGTCAATGTGCCTCCACTTCCGCACTGGGTCTCCAAGGACTGTGGACGCAGGAGCTCCTCTATCCCCCGGCATGCGTAAACACAATAGTGAACCATCCTCTCAATTACAGGTGTTGTACTCCAGCGCCCTCCAACGCCGAGTTCCCGGAGTCGTCTCTCAGCTTTGCGCAGTTCGTATCTACGCCTTATACATTACCAGTTTTCTAGCCAATCTAGTTTCCCTAACTGAATTCAACCTACTTATCTTTTCAAATGAGCAAATGACTTTCATATCTGGGCACACAACCGGCTGTATCGCACACGAGGCTTGACGGAACTCTCACCTGCCTCCGCAGATTACACCGAAATGTGCTTCTCTCCCTACCAAGTTCATCCGAGGGTTTTCTACCGTTTGCAAGAATTCTTATGCCGACTACTGTGTGCGACTGCTCCTTGTCTTCCTTTATGCGTATATCCTGGTCTAGTGCACGTAGAGGGGCGTCTAGTACTAAGAAGGCTACACCAGAGAGTATTTCATGGGTTCTGGAGGCCAGCGCATCTTCAGGCAAAAGCACAAGTCTTTCTGCTCTTCACCGGAGAAACTCTGTGTAGAACGTGACTGCCTGCCGGGGAGCGTTCACAAAAGCAGTTAAGTTTCTACGACTCGCAATGTACGCCTTGGTCTGTGAAGGAATTTTCTGAAAGCACAATTATGAGGTTTCGTGATCCTGCAACCATCTTTGAAATTCTCGAGAGCTGCAAACAACTGCAACACCGTAGAAAAAGAGCACAAGTGGTTTGCTTCCGCCAGTTGTAGCTGTTGATGAGGTAAA
This sequence comes from Momotus momota, assembly GCA_028565915.1. NCBI lineage: Eukaryota > Metazoa > Chordata > Aves > Coraciiformes > Momotidae > Momotus > Momotus momota. Next base: position 12,496 of record JAOXNV010024860.1, read on the forward strand.
CGCGTCTAGAATCACTTGTTGTCGTCAGGCGTGAGAGCGCACGCAAATGCAGGGTCTGAAACGATGTTCTAACATACTGTGGTGTGCAGGCGCCACGACAGCCGTGTTGCTTCCTTCCGTGGTACGTCGCGCCATACCGACGGAAATCCGTGGACACTAATCTGCAATTCAGTTTCGGCTTCAGGCGCACGTCCTTAACAGGAAACATGGTGTAATGCAGTGTTATTGCACAAGCACAGCACAGTCACCTCGCGAACACGCGGCTGAGGGGCCTACCCTAAGTTTCACCGGGAATTAGGAAAATCGAAGACAGTGCAGTGCTGAAAACAAGAAGCTACTTTGCTTCGTCAGGCCACCCTGTTGGTGAATATCGACTTCCTTCTGCATGTGAGCTCAGCAAAGCACTCTCTTTGGTTGCCGCTACAATCTGTGGCATCTGCCTACCGACATCGCCGTTAAAGGCACTGCAAACTAATTGGCCGCCGACCGTTCCATAGCAGTAGCATATATGAACAATTTACGTGATAATCACTGGTTAGCTTGCTGCAATTAATGATTCCAGTTGTTATGGATCAGTTTCTATTAACCCAAAAGTGTGGCAGACCTCTAGCGTATAGGCTCGCGTCGAGCCTATACCGTTCAGCGGCAGATCCTCGAAAGGGCAAATATCTTCCCAAATATAGTTGCGTCTGCTCTTTCTTCTCAGGAAAAGTTCTGATCTGTTGTACTGCTGACAACCTGCGAGTGAATGCACCTTGTTAGAGCAGACAACAGTTCGATACACTGACCATTCGATGCTGACATTTTCAGCCAGGAATCTTCGGGGACTGCTAGCACTGTCGTCGCAAACGTTGACCACCGCAAAAACACCTCCCTGCTGCCCTCGTCTCAGTGCAGCACTTCTAACCAGCAAACACCGTAGACGTTCACTTCGTAGTCAAATAATCGACGCATCGACTTCAGGCCTGTACCTGTTCAGAAACCTTAAAATCCGGAGTCTTCTAAGGAAAAAACTTGGTTTCCCTACACCCTTCCCAAACCGCAGGCCTCGACACTTGTCGCACATATGCCAGGTCCAGTCAAGCATACAAGGAGACGTGGGAGATTGCGTGGGCGTCTCAGAAATGTCTCAACAATGGAAAGATCAGGGCATGAGAGCACCACGATTATCGGGCATAAAGCCCAGCCCACGCGCCTTGTTTCTCAACATTTAATGCATTGCATTTCCAGCCCTATCCCCTTCGACAACACGGTATGGTTCGCCACAAGGCGGACGCTTGGGTGCTATCAAATTTTTCCAGTTGAACACGTGATAAAGCGCTCAGTATAGTCGCACAAATTGTATCCCGCGTTTGCAACCTTCTGCCCGCCCGTCCCCGCCCTAAAAGAAAAAAAAAAAAAAAAAACCAGCTCGTCTCCTGACGTAGGGCGCTTCAAGGATGCGCACGCCTTGAATGAAGATCCGTTAACCGAACTCACCTCCTGAGCCAATAGGTGTCTGCGTCGTTGCGCACGATTACATTTAATGCTGTCCCGATTAGAGGAGGAACGCCCGTTCTTTGGTTCTTAAGCAGAGCTAGTTCCTTGCTGCAAGTCGTCATTTGAAAGAAAAAACGGAATAGTTGCTTTCAATCTACCACCGCGAAGCTGCAATATAGTAACCAGTATCTGAACGAAATCGGATATCCACCCGCTGCCATTTGCAGTCCTCGTCTCCCCCTTATGCCTTCCCTTCCAACGACAAGCGCACGTTAGCCGTGTGTTTTGGACGTCCACACAGCCTTTCCTAGAAGCCGTGATTCCGGCGGCTCCCAAACGGGGTCTTTGCCGTACATCCACTCGCAGATGGCTAACATACTACGGCAAAAGCATCTTTAAGTCCCGGACAATGTACCGCTGCACCGTTTCACATGGTGGAAAGCGTGTTGAACACAGGAGGAAGGCCTAAAATAGAACCTGCAATTCTGCAGTTCTCCTGCACGTTGTCATTTGAATCTGCTGTCGTCTTACACTGTCTTTTCACGTCCCTCTTCAGTGAGACACCTGTTCAGCAGTTGACCAGGACACCTTCGCACAACAGAAGGCGACAGACGAGGGATTAGATCAACAACGGCAGACGACAACTACGAGTGTTGCTCGCAGCTCTCTTGCAGCACTAAAAGAGTGACCGTGACGCTATGCAGAATGAGCCACAACCCGGGGGAACCGTTTCCATTCGAACACTTCTATCCGTGGACGGGGCACACGGAGATACGTTCGGGTGCAAGCCACCTGAGCCGTCTTATTGCTTGCAATTTCGATCCTTCCCTTTGCGCTGATCAGGATTCTGTCGACTTAGTGCAGAAATCATCAGTCTGGCGACTGCACCTTGTGCGTAGCACGGGGACGCACGCGCTGGCACGTGTGTCCACACCAAAGCGTTCGCGAATTAATTTCGTGTGCTGCATGCCAGTAAGAAAAAAGAGGCGAGATGTCTTTCTTTCTACAGAATTCTCACCTTGTCAGCACGCACTAGTCAACAGAACAACTTCGATTTTCCGTCTCTTCGATACTGACCAAAGCTACAGCTGACCTAGTTCAGCCCACACAAGGTCAAAGCTGACAGACACTCCTGCATGGCCGACTTGCCTTAAACAAGAGATTCTCCCGTAACAACCTGAGGCAATATTGCATAGCGAAATTGCCTTCTGACAAGGCAGGAAGCAACTGAGAGCACTCAGCCTCGCGGGTGATGTGCCCTCATGGCACCTCACCCGAGAAAGTGACGAAGCCGGAAACGTCTCTTGAACTGCGGTGGAGCGTCGGAAACGTCTCTTGAACTGCGTTGGAACGTCGTTCCGCGACGTAAGACCTTCTGCTCTTGAGGCTGCAGAGCAGTCCACCAGTCAAGTGTGATTCTCACAGGTTGCCAGTTCGAATCAACCTGTAAAACTACGGCCTGATCTGTAAGGGGTCAAGTGTCCTCTCGTGTGCCGCTGCGCGCTTCTTCTACATATCCGCCGAAATTTGGCCAGGACGGACACTTCACCAGGCAGATCCAAACGTAAACATCACGACTAGCAAACCTTGGCACACATCTCACATTGTAATACAACACATTCAGATTCAAACACTACCGTGATCCCTTGACCTGCATCAACGGCTCACTAATCTCACTTATCCAGGACGAATTTCCCGGACAGCGTTTTGTTCACCTGCAGATCCAAGCGGCTCTGCTGTTCTTATATTTTCTTTTCCCGCTGATTGAACTCCACGCACCCAAACAAAATCGGGCCAGCCTGCCTGCTTCTCCATCGGCATGAGCAATCGTGCACCTGGCTACCATTTACAAGTGAACCAGTCCAACACACCGTCACACTAACGCCCGAGACACACAGCACTAGATATATCTTCAGATAATTAGTAACCGCTATTTTCGTCTACATGTCATTGCCCACTTTCAGGTGTACCTTTCATTTTTCCCTGTTCGCCTCGCATTCAACAGAACATTGTGCACTTGTTCTCAAACAGGGGTACCTGCGATTTTCGTGAGCATTTCAAGTACCCCCACGCCCGTCAGATGAATGACTCTCTACTAGCTCTCTGTGATAGTTTTCTCGGTTCACCAAACGTACGTATTCATGCCCCAGCCGCAAAGGTACGAAATGGACTAGTTCATCCGACGCAAAAGCCCGCACACGTTTTTCGCGCGAACCCAGTGCAACGACATACCTTGTGAGAATACTCACACCAGCAATTTTCTCTGTACAATGTGGCTGTAGAATCGCCGCCCCGTATAAGAAAATATTGTGTCCGAAATAGGCCTTTCAATCGCCTCGTATGACGTTCCCTTCCAACCACAGGCATCAAAATTCGCGTCAAGCCTTGTTTCACCCTCTATAGCTGAGCGAACTTATGACTTGAGGCCGAAACAGAGTGCCTGTCATTCCTGTCTTGTCGGCGTACGTTGAAAAATTAGTCCCTATACACTTCGCTGCGGCTTTCGAGACCACGGTGTCATAAGAAGCCGCAACATTGACGGTGGCACACGACACTCGCTGCGTCGGACTGTGCCACATCTGTGTTCCCATGTACGCATCCGAATCAACCAACTCGTACGATAAACAACAGACTGGTGTGGACCTCAGTCGCTTTTCTCAATACAGTATAGTGGAGCGCACTGGTGTAACGGTGGCACGCACTTCACACGGTGAAGTCTGAGTGCACGACTCGACTCTTACAGCCCTTCCGAAGTGTGAAAACAGTGCGGCGCTGAAATTCTTGTTCGCTGCTTCTGGAAACGCTAATGCCTTTCTCAGCAGCTCACTCGTACCTGTTTTCCAAATGTGTCTAGTAGCACGAGAGCGCGGCTCAGAGGAACTGAAAGATATCCGGAGTACCACTACCGCTGAGTGTTCACATCGACTGCTCTCACAGAGCAATATCCTGCGCAGTTCGTAAATGTGGGAGAGATTGTGCCTGGCGCTCCCCTTACAGGAATCTTTTTTAAAGGAACAGGGTCTCTGTCCACCACCCTTCCTTATGGCGTAACCTGACAAAACCGACGTGACCTTCCGTAAGCATGTTCTTAATTCGGAATAGGGAGTATCTGTTGAGAAGCAGCGCTCCGTTTAACCTCTCAATTTCGGTTGCCTGAACCGTTGGCCGGTGCATTTGAAGGCACCAAGGGGCTGCAGGTGGAAACTCACGAGCGAAGACACTTCATACCTACGGGATCTTCGAGGTCACCTCCGAGGGGGCAAAACTCAAAGAATCTGCTCTGTCCCAGCAACTGCAACCCTTTTCCCTCGCCCCACACACGGGGAGGCTGCTGAAGAACTGTGAGTGCGTACGAAGCAGCGCACACGGGGGCTCTGTCAAAACAGAATCTGCACGCACCTCTGGCGGAAGGCCACCAGATAATGTCGCGCCGCCATCGAGCTTAACAGGTGGGCGGGAGAAGGTGTTTGCCACCGCGTGACTTTACCAGCGCATCCACTGCATTGCTACTTGAAGCATCTGTGTCGATCTTTGGTGTCTCCGCAACGGCGGCGACTGAAGTGCAGATACGACTCGAGCCTTGGAACAGAGCTCTGCTACTAACTTCAAGAAAGTCGCCCATCTACGCCTGAGAGAACACAGGTGATCTTAACGCTGTTTGATACAAGGATGAAGCTACGTTGTTGAATCGACTACGTTGTTGAAAACGAAGACGCCATGGCAAGACGGACCAGTGACAAGGACACCCAGATTCATCCGCAACGGCTATCACTCCTCCCTTCTGAGGGGGAGACTGCGTGGCCGTGACTAGGTGTGTTGCGCCTCCGTACTGCATGGTAGTGTAGTGGGGCGCTCGAGCGTCGGCCTCGGGAACTTTTCAGTCCACGCCAGCAATTGCATACTCCCAATTGAGCTGCTGAAGCACGTGATAGACTGAGCCCAGCGTGCTCTACTTTGACCCTCACGCAGCATTCTATCTTGCGACGGGGTCTGCACGCCTGAGTGACTACGCTGAGCACAGAAACAGGCAAACGTCTCGTTTGGCATCTCACCCGTTGCTGCGTATTCAGGACTTGCAGGGGAGAATGACACATAAGAAAAAATAGGTTGTCTGGGGCATGTGAGCAAAGATGCGCTTTCAACGCCTTACACTCAAGAGGAGTTCCAAGGGACGGCCGCACGCTGTAGACGCAATCGCTGGCGAGATCACAGAAGGTGTTGCTTGCCTGAAACATCATCTTCCAGGCTTTTGACAGCTGAGTGAAGTCCGCGGTTGAGCTGGATTCACTGTGTCCCGTCCAACGCTCACGTCACCACGCAGTAAGATATGCCTCGTTTCAGCCGTGCTGCAATGATACTCCGGCTATGCTCGTGAATGAGTACTTGCACCGCAAGTAGTTCCTGGACATGAGTTTCTTTGGACTGCAGCCATTCAGCGAGAAATGCTAAAATAAGCTTTGTTCTACACCACTTAATCCGATGCAGGAGCAAGGCGACAACTGGAAAACACGGCCCCGCAAGTTCAGCGCACAGGATTAAGGGTTTCAATGAAACTCTTATTCGCTCGTCTGTCCTCGGGCGGGAAGAAGCCTAGACATCACCTTTTCTCCTCCTCGTCTCCCTGGAGACTCGCCTGAGCCTGGACGCAGTGCTCGTGCACTTTGCACAGAATCACGTTCTTAAACTCGACGCCCCCTTGATAACACTCCTCCCTGTACGCAACAGAATGGTGCGTTCGTATGTATCAGGCATCCAAACATAAGTGCCCAGTAACTCTCGGTACAGAGGAAAAACCCCAACTGGAAATGGTAACTGCTTTTGTCAGACAAAACAGAACACATGTCAGCGAAGCTCAGGAGTTTTAGACAGCATTGAGCAGTTTTCGTGAACCAGTGCAGGTGCCGATCCACACCTGGCTGCAATGTTGGTGCAAATTAACAGAAGGGCCATTTCAAGAGGTCCCGCGGCCGGCTGGAGCTGGAACGCACCACAAAAGCGTCCGACGTTGCATCACTATCGCCTGTCTTTAATCGTTCCGCTCCCCGCCGCGGCCTGATGCATTTGGACGCTTCCTCAGCAGACAGCCCCCATATGAATCTTGGGATGTCCTTAGAATTTTGTATTCTGCTGACATACAAACTAGATCCCTCAAAATGAGGCCCGTACCGTCCATATAACAACTTCCCCACAAGGATGGGCGTAAACCGAACTCCCTGTTGTTTCGTCCTTCACCCCGATGTGGTAATGATGCGTTAAATTTGGGCAGTTTCGGCTACCACCGGGTTTCCGCCATATCTTAACATGTATTCTCACCACAGACATTGCAGAGTTTGTGTTTCATCTCGCCTTCGCGTTCTCTCTCATGTCCTACGTGCGAGACGCTGTGCAACAGCTGTACGTGATATTCCCTCAGGCAATCTCAAAGGGGCTCAAGCCGGCTGTTTGAGAGTGGCACTGTCGTATTAGGCCCCTTCAGCCGTGAGTCGTGGACCAGCGAAGGCACGCAGGACCCCTTAGCAGGAGAGCAGCAATACTGATGCACTCAACCTTTGAAAAATTTCACAGGTGGAAGAACACGGCGTCGACGAGTTTGCGACAGCTCCTGGCTGGTTCACCCGAAGTATTTTGCGATAAAGTCTAGGTGCCTTGACACTAGGCGTTGTGCTGCCGCTAGGCTTTTTTACAGCAAGGAAAAGGGCGTTCTGAATAGAGTGGCAGAAGCTAAATTTCCTTTTTGTCTCAAACGCACATCATCCCCAACATCGTACGGGCATTTGCGGTCTGCCTACGTCACTCAGAGCGGGACAGATTTAAACTTGAACCAGATTCTTCCTCCCTGCTGCAGCGGCTGAGCGTCCCGCTCTTCGTTGCTGTTCTTGCGAGCGCTTGAACACAAAATCATACGCGTGCGCGGACGGAAAGCTCACCGAGCGCGAAAACCAGCTTCGCCGTTATCCTCAACACAGCCCTCTTGTTTTCGACCCCCAACAGGCCCGGCACAGTGGTACATGATGAACAACCACATCAGGCACTCACATCTGATCCTCTGAGATCAGAGAAGAAGACCGATGCCCCGGTTGCATTTACAGTTCTCTGAACAATAAAAGTATGGACGTAGTGACGCAACAGAATTTCAAGAAGACTGCTGTGTTCTCCGATCAGCCATAGATACAAACACCCCCGCGTGTGTCACTCGAGAGACTCCTTCTCATGACGAGGTCATCTGTAGAGATCAGGGATACGTTCGACCGTCTGTCCAGAATATGTTCCGTGTTTTTGCTAAAAAAGTTGAATACGTCGGCCTCTTTTCAACGGCCTCTCTGATTCAACACCAGAGCTTTAACTGTCCTGCCACAGCTGGTGACGTCATCAAGAGCCGAAAAGAACTGCAGCGTTTATTAGAAGGCAAAAAAAGATTGTTTGCTTCCGCCACTTGCGCGTTAACCAGGCATGCACATTTCGAGCCCGTTGGGACCGTCTGGCGACGTCGGGAGGCTGTAGTTGAAAGCAGGTTCTACCGCTTTGCTAGGTAGAAGGTGTCGTGCCAGACGTCACAATGTCCGCAACACCCGCTTTTAGATACGACGCTCTGTGGACGCTTGGGTCCGTCTCGTGCACGCGGACACGCATGTGTGGCTCAGCGTCTGCTTCCGATGCACGTTCTCAACAGAGAACACGCATGAAACGTAAGATTCTGTATTTGTTTTGATTGCATATTTTGAAACGCAAAAGACCGCCCATTGCTAAGCGAAATAAGTAATTTATTTTTAAAGCGGTAGTCTTCTAGAGGAGCTCACCCACGCCTAGGTACAGTAGGTATGCAACCTTAGTATAAGTTAAAGCCCTGGTGCTTCAGCAGGTCTGCGACATCTGTGCTGCGTTTCATCCTAATTTGCTAATGAGTAGCCTTCAACATCTGCGTACAACAAACCAACGCCACACCTCAGTTGTTAGGGCAACCTTTATTCGTTTATGTCAACGACAAAATATCCTCCCCTACGAATCAGTTCTTCTGAGTCCGAAGTTGACGAACACGTAGTCGAACACGCTCGTTAAGTTTACACCATTCGTCGAGACATCCACCGGCTGCAGCAAAACCACAGAAGAAGCCACAATCCAGTCAGCTGGCAGGAGGTCCGTTTATTTTTCTCTAACAAAGAAGACAACTGATGATACATTTCCAGCCCAGTGCACCACACTAAATGAGGCATCAATTTGACAGACGGGGCATTGACTGTCGTGTTGAAAAGAACATCTCGTGGAAGTAACGCAACGCTTGCAGCTCCCGTAGCAGTCCTGCTGGAAATGGAGGCCCTCATAGAGACGCCGATACCCTGCCCTCGTCTTCAAGTGCCGTGCAAATACCCAGGCACGTTGGCGTATCTGTGTCCACAAGACCCCTGAACCTCTTCAGCAACACGAAGGGCTTCAATCTTATAAAAAAATCTCCACTTCGGTAACCTGTCCTGAAATAAACAGCCTGCAATAGGCGAACGTCATGCGTCGTGTTTAATTGCTCAGACAATGTCGAGTGGGTGGTTGCTTGGAGCATCTCCGGAAAATGTTAATCTCGGATGATTGAAAACAGCGTAGCCACTGCCCCCAAAGCCTTGGTACGTTATCCAGCTTGGGCGACTCGAGGAATCGCCAGCTGTGTCCTGTTACAAAACACAGAAACAGCGCTCAAAGAGCAGAAGCTTTGGTGTCC
>JAOXNV010024861.1:0-20577 GCA_028565915.1 Momotus momota
CTCAGCAGGGAGATGCTCCACTCCCTTCATAAGCTCAGTGGCTCTGCGCTGGACTCTCTCCAGTAGTTCCCTGTCCTGGAACTGCAGTGTCCAGAACTGGATCCAGTGCTCCAGGTGTGGCTTCACCAGTGCAGAGGAGAGGTCTCTGTAGAGACGTCTCCTGCAAACGGACTGACATTTTGGCCCAAGTTTTGTTGGAACAAGCAGGTTAGACAGGACCGTGCCATGTCTTTCTCCCTCTGATGCTACCTCAGAAAGTCTTCTGTTACAGACTCATAGGTTGTTTTGAGTTGGAAGGGACCTTTAACGGTCATCTAGTCCTCAAGCGGCCACACACTCCCTTGGATGGGTCACAGAAATTCCATTGGGAATGGACCTCAGCAGGTCTAGGGTCCAATCTAATTGGGATCCTCTGTGTGTGTGTGTTTTTGTGTGTGTGTGTGTGTTTTACAGACATTGCTGGACCTGCACCAACATTGTCTACATGTTGATTGATCACCTGCTGCACAACGAGATGCAAATAGAGGAGAAACTCCTGAGGCTTGTGGTGAAGCAGTTCATCTTTCTCTGGAATGTAGGTGTTTCCTGGGGCAGCTCATGGCTATGAAGCTTGGGAGGGCCCTCCTCTTCCAGGAGACCTCTGATCCCAGCTGTAGGGAGGGCTTAGGAAAGGGAAAAGACTGGAAACGCCGTCCAAGAGAGAAACATGATTGGGATTCAGGATCCAAAGTGAAGATTTGGAATCAAGGAAGAGTTTGAAGGGTTAATCCGGGTCACTTCTCCTCAGAGGTCCACACAGAGACATGGAACTGCTGAATTCTGCCGTCTCACCTTGTGTCCCTGCAGCACTGTCATCCCATAATGTTTGTCCCCCACGTACCACAGAGATGTTTGTGCTGAACTTGCCCCCTGTGTTTGTTTTTTGCAGCGCCTCTATGCAAGTCCAGGATTTGAGCCGGAGAAGACTTTTGATTTGGTGACAAAAGTGCTGAAGAAATGCAACGAGAATGCCGACGTTGTGTATCTGGTGTAAGTCTAAGTGGAACAAACGGTTGACTTTAAGGTCCTTCTCCAACGCTGCAACGTTTGTAAAGGGTGGGGGAAATACGTCACCACTACGGTGAATCTCTTTGCGCCAAAGAGAGACCACGGTGGTAAAGCCAAGGGATGAGAGCCTGCCTTGGGGGAGATGAATCGTCTCTGGAGGACCTTCTCTTAGGTGTGGTGCCAAAGAAGTCAGCTCCCCTGAGCACCCAGGTTCTCCATCCCCTTCACCCAGCCAGCCTCCCCACCCGCCACTGCCTCTCCAAGATGGGATGGTCCTCAGGCAGCTCAGAAGCTGCTGGTTTTTGAAGCAGGGGCGGGTCGCCCTGGTTCTCTACTCACCACTGAGGCTGGGCAGAAGTGCCCACCCAGCTTCATCCCCACCCCAGGATGGACGTTAGGCAGAAGCCCACCTGGGCCCCTCCTCAATTCTGTCTCTTCTCTTGATGGTGTCCCTCAGGAAGGGTGTGAAGGAATGCAAGAGCTGCCTGCGGGAGATCACCGATCCAGCAGAGCTGCCCTGCAGCCACATCTTCTGCACTTGCTGCATCCAGCAGTGGGTGCACAAGCAGTGTAAGATCTGCAAGGAGGAATTCCCGGAGGATTACAAACCCACGGCTTCGGAGGCTACGAGGTATTGCGGTGCTGGCAAAAACCTGCCTGTCTCGACTGTCTTCGTGTTTGATGTCGGGATAGACTCACAGAATAGTTTGGGTTGGAAGGGACCTGAAAGATCATGTAGTACCAACCGCCCTGCCACGGGCAGGGACTCCTCCCACTACTCAAAGCCTCGTACAACCTGGCCTTGATCACTTCCAGGGATGAGGCATCCGCAGCCTCACAGGGCAACCTGTTCCAATGTCTCACCATCCTCACAGTGAAGAATTTCTTCCTTATATCTATTCTAAATCTGCCCTCTTCACTTTAAAACCGGTACCTCTCATCCTGTCCCCACAGTCCCTGACAAAGGTCCCTCCTCATCTTTCCTGTAGGCCTCTTCTAAGTGTTGGGAGGCCACTAAAGGTCTCTCCGGAGCCTTCTCCAGGCAGCACAACCCCAACTCTCTCAGCAGTCCTCATAGGGGAGCTGCTCCAGCCCCCTGATCACCTTTGTGGCCTCCTCTGGACCTGCTCGAGCAGGTCCGTGTCTTTCTTATGCTGGAGACCCCCAGAGCTGGAGACAGTTCTCCGGATGGGGTCTTGCAGAAGATGCTGGTGCCTGAAAAACCTCCGTCTTGTCTCTCTGGTTTGAGTCCTGTGCTCTGCAGAGAGAGGGATGGCATGTCTTGCCTTGGTCGGAGGTTGACCGCAAACCTCAGTTTTCTTCTCCCCTGCAGGGAAGCTGTCGCCTGTCACAACAAATTCAGGAGGAAATGCAATTACTTCTTCGTGGAGTTCCTCACCATGTACTTTTTGGGAGACAGAGAGGCACCGTCGGCTGAGATCATTCAGCGACTGATACAGTTTGTGGCTTGTAAACCCAACCCTGAGCATCAGGCAGGGAAAAGGGGTAAAAGAGCTGGATTCGACCCTACTGGAGTCAGACCTTGTGCTCTTGAACATCCAATAACGGGTGTCATCCTTCCTTCCTAGTGTACCAGCCAAAGAGTGAGTTGTCTCCCTTTGAAGAGTGCTTGGACACCAGTCCTACCATCCAGTCGTCTCTCCTGAAGCTGCTGCTGCGATGCGGGTCAGCCCCGAGGTTGCTTCCAAACCCCATTGCTGAATCCCCTCGGCCACGTGGGTGCTGATGCTTGTGTGTCTTCTCCTGCCTTAGGTTCAACAACGTCAAGTTTCACTTGGAAGAATACCTGTCGCAGATGGAGGAAAAGATAATGTCCAACCAAAGTAACAGGGACCATTTCTACTTCATGGTGGTGCACTGTCTGGAGGTGAGCGCTCAGAATCCCAGAATCCCAGCATGGCAGGGATTGGAAGAGACGTCCGGAGATCATCTCATCTCGTCCAACGCCCCTGCTCCAGCAGGGTCATCCGGAGCAGGGGGGCCAGGATTGCATTGTCCAGGCCAGTTTGGAGTCTCTCAGAGGAGACTCCACAACCTCTCTGGGCAGCCAGCCCAGGGCTCCATCACTTGTTGAACTTCAGGAGGTTCCAAATGAACCTTCCTAGGAATGCTAGTGGGAATCCCAATGGATACCATAACCTGGAGCCACAACCCCAGCCAAAACCAATTAAACATAGATTCGTAGAATCATAGAATCATTTTGGATGGAAGAGACCTTTAAGATCATTGAGCCCAACAGTTACCCCATCCCTGCCAGGGCACCACTAACCCCTGTCCCTTGGCACCACATCCCCATGGCTTTGAAACCCCTCCAGGGATGGGGATTCCATCACAGCCCTGGGCAGCCTGGGCCAGGCCTGGACAACCCTGGAGGGGAAGAAATTGTTCCTCAGCTCCAACCTAAACCTCCCCTGGGGCAACTTGAGGCCACTTCCCCTTGTCCTATCACTTATTCCTTGGGAGCAGAGCCTGACCCCACCTGGCTCCAAACTCCTTTTGGGAAGTTACTAAGAGTGAGAAGGTCTCCCCTCAGCCTCCTTTTCTCCAGGCTTAGCTAGCCCAAGATCCCTCAGCCGCTCCTCACCAGCTCCAGTCTCTCAATGTCCTTCTGGGAGTGAGAGGCCCAAAACTCAATCCAGAGTTTGAGGTGTGGCTTCACCAGTGCCCAGTCCAGGGCGACGATCCTTGCCCTAGTCCAGCTGCCACCCCAGTGCTGACACAGCCAGGAAGCTGGTGGCCTTCCTGGCCACCTGGGCAGACACTGGCTCATCTTCAGCCACCTGTCAACCAATCCCCTCAGGGCTTTTCCAGCCGCTCTGCCCCAGCCAGGAGCGCTGCAGGGGGTTGTTGTGACCCTCAATGTCCTCGTATGGAGGAGTCTAAATCACATTAATTACATGTCTTCCATCTTTTGATGATGACGAACCGAAGGAGGAATGCGCCTTGAGGAAGAGGAGAATGCACAAGGCGCTCCACAGTTAAAATGCCCTTCAGGCTCTTGAAGATTGTCTCTTCTTCTCGAGCAGGATTTCATGTATCCTCCTTCTGAAGAGGACATCAGCCAGCTTGCTGAGAGCTGCCTCTCCGCCACGGACCTCTTGGCTTTCTGCCAGCCTGAAGTCTCAAGAATTAGTACCCTTCAGTTCGTCGCTCAGCTCCGGCTCTCCATCAGCCACGTGGCCACCGTGCTCAGCAGACGAACGCTCTCCGGTGAGTTCCTTCTCTTAGTGCAGCGTGAGAGCTGCACCAGGTCTACAACAAGCCCCAGAAAAGGTTGAGGCTTGAAGGTTTTTGCTGGAAAAATGACTTGTTTTATGAAAAGATTCAACAGTCTCGAAATTCAATTGCACACACACGGATATTGCGGTTAACATACGACTAACACGTTTCTCTTTCTGCAGATTATGGTAAATTTTGGTAGCAAATGATATTTGAACGTTGCAAAATTTAATTATAGTGAATTCTTCACTCTTAATTTTCTGATGCAAGATCAATCTTGTGAATGATTGGTCACAAAATCAAATTCTAGTGACGTTCACTCTTTCGATCTTCTGTTGTGAGATCCAATTATAGTGATTTACTGACTCTAGTTTATCCATTGATGTCGATCTTCCGTCGCAAAATGCGAGGTCACAGTTGCTGCGAAGCTGGAGAGATTTAAAGAGTCTCCCTTTAGGTCGATGTTTACAGAGTTGCAAGATGTCAATATTTTTCTACTGTGGCTGCGATTCTTGTCAAATGATCTTGGCCGCATTCAGACTGGGCTGCGATCTGGGTGGAAGAAATTTCTGGGCTCGTTTCACAAGCAGCAGGAGTTCCAGGTGTGGCTGCAATTCAGCGAGAGCTGGACAGGCTGCAGAGTTGCAGAGAGGGGAACCTCATGAAGTTCAACAAGGGCAAGTGTCGGGTCCTGCACGTGGGGAGGAATAACCCCCTTCACTGGTACAGCTTGGGAGCTGACCTGCTGGGAAACAGCTCCCTGGAGAAGGCCCTGGGAGTGCTGGTGGACAGCAGGTTCACCATGAGCCAGCAATGGGCCCTCGTGGCCAAGAAGGCCAGTGGTGTCCTGGGGGGCATGAAGAAGTGGGTGGCCAGCAGGTTAAGGGAGGTTCTTCTCCCTTTCTACTCTGCCCTAGAGAGGCCGCCTCTGGAGTATTATGTCCATTGCGGGGTTCCCCGGTTCATGAAAGACACGAAATTACTGGAGAGAGTCCAGCAGAGGCTCCGAAGATGCTGAGGGGCCTGGAGCAGCTCTGTTCCCAGGAGAGGCTGAGGGACCTGGGGCTGTTCAGCTGGAGAAGAGCAGCCCCGGAGGGGAGCTGATCAAGGCTGATCAAGAGCTAAAGGGTGGGAATGAGCAGGACAGGGCCAGACTCTGCTCAGGGGTTGCCCAGCACCAGGACAAGGGGCACCGGGCACCAAGTGCAACCCAGGAGGGTCCATCTGAGCAGGAGAAACTTCTTTGGTGGGAGATTGTTGGAGCCTGGCCCAGGCTGCCCAGAGAGCCTGGGGAGTCTCCTTCTCTGGAGAGATTCCAAAGGCGCCTGGACACTGCGCTGCTGGGTCCCCTGCTCTGGGTGACCCTGCTGGAGCAGGGGAGGGGGACAAGATATTCTCCAGAGGGTCCTTTCCGTCCCGGCCGTGCTGGTGTTCTGTGATTCTGAAATTGTCCCAACTCACTGTATTTGCATCAAGACAACAAGGTACCGTATTGTCTCAACTCTCTGCCCCAGCAGACAAGATCAGAAGGTTCCAGATGGTCCCAGACCACTACCAATTGAAACAAGAGCAATGTTTGGCCTATGACCTTTGTAACTAAAGCAGGAAGAATGTGGTCTGGTGTTGACATCACAGTGTGTCCCAGGGTGGGGGGTCTGTACCACCACACAGGTATTTCCCTCTGTGAATTGGTTTGAACTCATGTTTGAACCTGTGGGGAGAAGATCTGACTGCAACCTAGCTCCTATTGCAGCCTAAAGAGCTGCTGGTGAAGGACGTGTGACGTGCCACCACTAGGGACTGGGCTTCATGAGAAAGCTTTTTCCCACTGCAGATCCCAATGCACCCACTGCCGAGGGGAATGAGAAAGAGGAAGACCTGGTGAACAGAATGAAGGAGCTGGTTGCGAAGGCTCCAACCCCATGGCCTCAGGTGTTTCTCATCAGAAATCTCTGTGACATCTGTGGGCTCACCTCCATGTGGAAGATCCTCCAGGTGGAGAAGTGGATTTTGCCCCAAGGGATAGAAATTTCACAGGTGGGTTTTTTCTTGAAAGCCTTGTGCCAAAGCAGAGCTGAGGGGGGGTGGCATTCGCCCTGTAATATGGACTCACGGGGGTCCCTTCCAGTTGAGGACAGTGACAGGCCCTTGTAGGGTGGTCAGCCTGCTCTTCGTGCCCTTCCACTTGCTTCTGAGGGTGACAACGCGCATCTGTGTTTTTCAGGATAGAAGCACCTGGTCGAACACAGTGCTGATGTTTTCGGTGCTGGACAAAGCACAAAACCTGCTAAAACCCAAAGATTCCCCGGAAAACCAGAGCTTGACTGTGAGTGTCCATCGTGTCTCTAACAGGAGGTTTCCATGGTTTGGAAATGGAACCATTGATTGGTCTGAAAGCGTGATTGATCTGGAAACGTTGATTGATCTGCAGCCATTGGCTGGTCTGGAATTACTGGTTGATCTGGAACCACTGATTGATCTGGAACCTCCTGGAAGTAGGAGGTCTCCGTCTGTGCTGATGGGAGAGCTGTGACAGCTCCCTGCTGCCAGGGGACACAGAGGGGACTTTACCTAGACACTGAACCTCAGCAGTGAAGCCACAAGGCCCCTCATGGGGAGGTCCCGTGCCGGTTGCTCCCCCTTATGTTTGTTTTGTTCAACTTTTGCAGTCTGTCATGAGGCAAATGGAGAACATCCTCCGGTTGCCATCTGTCCCAGATGAGCTGCCGGAAGACAAACTGAAGAAGATCATGGATGCTTTGGGTGGCAGTGAAGACTCGGGCCTGCTGGAGGTGGTCTTCCACACTGCGCTCACTCTGGCCATGTTCCCGAGCCGCATCACTCACCTCCTCAAGAACATCTGCTTCAAGCCTGACGTGGTGAAGGTGAGTCATGAGGCCAAGGTGCACAGGTGTCTCCAACCCACTGTCCTGCCGCAGCGTGTCCCAGCAGACAGGCTTTGTCTTGGTCAGCTTGTTGTTCCTCTTCCTTCTCCTTCCTTGGCCAAAGAAGTAACTTGCAACCACCCATCCTGGTTTACTTCAAGTAAGGATGAGATGGATGGTCTAGGGGAGATGTTCGTCTCTCCACTGTTGCAGGGGGGGCCGCTGGCTTGGCAGAGTTTCGTTGATGGAGATTAGGCAGTTTGAAGCCCAGCCCAAGGATCCTCCCTCTGCCAAGGGCCTTCCACCACGCAGGTGATGGTGGAGATGCCTATTTGTGCGTTGAGTTCCCCCTGGGATCTCTCCATGCATCAGTCGTTCCTGTTATTTGAGGAAACAACCAGGACACTGTGCTGTTTTTCTTGGAAGTGAAGGCAACAGCCACCTCTGGACCCTCTCCCTTCCCATCAAGGCCACATTTGGCCCATGGTGTTTTCAGTTCCAAAACTCATTAATAATTGGGACTCTTGGGGATTTTGCTCTTGTCTGGTCACTCCAACCTCTCATCTCACTGTCTGCTGTACCTCACCTGGTTCCCATGCCCTCACCAGAAGCTTCTCCCTGATGCCAGTTGCTGTGCAGGAGGACCCTTCCTCCAGAATTGTTCCTCAGATAAGTGGGAAGGAGCTTGGGAGATGGTTACCCCACCAAGCCTCACTTTCTGTCACATTTCCTTTCCAAGGGGTCCTACCTTCCCACCATGCCTGGAGACCTGCTTTTTTATGAGGAGAACTGGAAAATTGGTGCGATGGAAAAGCTCTGGAGTAAGTATTGGGGGAATCTCACTGCTGTGCATGTGGAGGACCCACCAGCAGCTGCTTGAGGTGGGCCAGGGGCCGGAGAGAAGGGATGAAAGGCTCCTGAAGGCCATCTCTGTCCTTCTTGAGTCATTCATGATCTCCACCTGGGTGGAACAATTTTGGGTCCCTTTTTGTTGAGCTTTTCAAGAGGCATGTGGTAGGGCTGGATGCCGGGAGATGGGACCCAGGCCTGTCACCCTCATGGTGAGCTTCTGGCCACGGTCCCATCCTGGAGGTTGTGAGAGATGACAGTCTAACCATGTCCTCTTTCACGTGCAGCTTGTCGGTGTGGCTTATACTGGATTGTCACTAAGGTAGGTGTCACCTTCTGCAGTCTTTGCAGCTCTGTCTTCTTGTGCTTCTCGCTGGACCTCTGTCACCTCCGTGGGAAAAAGCTAGGCTTGGGATGAGCTTCTCAGGTCTCCTTCTGGCTCCCAGAGGTGCCCATCCCCTTTGCACCATCTTGAAACGTATCTTGGTCTCTTGGCCCAACTGTTTCTACCGGGTGTCGTCTGTAGACATTCCCCCTGCTGCCTTACTCCTCTCCTAATCTAGACTCCAGTGTCATCTCTGTATCAAGCGGTCCTTTAGCTGCAAGAAGCCGCTTGGGTTCTTCTCCAAGCCAGGTGGGCTCTTCCCCAAGCCAGCTGGGTTCTTCCCCAAGCCACTTGGGTTCTTCTCCAAGCCACTTGGGTTCATCTCCCGGTGAGGTGCTGTGCTAAACGGAGCTGGGATTAGTGTCTCCCTGTGGAGCAGTGGAGCAAAGCACGTGCTTCCACATCTTGTTTAGTCCCATCCTGAAATGGAGCCTAGACATGTCCTGCTGGCTGTAGGAAGAACCTGGTTGGTCTGGAGATGTTTGCATCTCCTCCTGCCTCTCAGCTGTTGCAACAGCTCTGTGTAGAAAGCCAGATGGAAGATGTGGAAATCCCCTGGATGCCCTCAGCTTTTGCTTGATGCCTTCAGCACCTGGCTGGGCTTCCAACCTTCTTTCTCACTCCACCTTTCTGTGTTCAACTGCAGTGTGGTTTCCCCATGGAATTGAAGAAATGCAAGTGTGGTGCTACCGTTGGGGGAACTAAACACCAACCAGAGACAGGCTTCAAGCAGAAGGAAATGTAAGTCAAGCCTCCTGGCTCCACAGCCCCAGAGGGCTTCACCCATCCACCTATCTCTCCCACAGAGCCCTGTGGTTGGCCAAGGCAGAGGTTTCTGCATCCCATGGTCTCATCACCCTTAGCTGGATAAAAGAACTGGCTGGCTGGCCAAGCCCAGGGAGTGGTGGGGAATGGAGTTAACTCCAGTTGGTGGACAAGTGGTGCCCCCAGGCTTCAGTGCTGGGGCCAGTTCTGTTTGATATCATCATCAATAACTGGACGACGGGATCGAGGCCCCCTCAGTCAGTTTGCAGATGATACCAAGTTGGGCAGGAGCATTGATCTGCTGGAGGTTTGGGAGGCTCTTCAGAGGGACCTGGCCAGGCTGGGTCGATGGGCGAAAGTCAATGGGATGAGGTTCAACAAGACCACGGTCCTGCACTTTGTTCACAGCAACCCCGAGCACTGCTCCAGGCTGGGGCAGAGCGGCTGGAAATCAGCAGGCTGATGTGAAAGGCCCTCGGGGGGTTGGTCAACAGGCAGCTGCAGATGAGCCGGTGTGTGCCCAGGTGGCCAAGAAGCCCCCAGCATCCTGGCTGTGTCAGCACTGGGGTGGCAGGAGGACCAGGGCAGGGATTGTTCCCCTGCACTGGGTACTGGGGAGGCCTCCCTTTGAATCCTGGCGTCAGTTTTGGGCCCCTCCCTCCCAGAAGGACCGGAGCATGGCCAGAGAAGGGCAACGGAGCTGGGGAAGGGTCTGGAGCAGGAGTCTGGTGAGGAGCAGCTGAGGGAGCTGGGTTTGTTCAGCCTGGAGCAAAGGAGGCTGAGGAGAGACCTTCTGGCTCCCCACAACTCCCTGAAAGGAGTTTAGAGCCACGGGGGGGTCATGCTCTGCTCCTAAGAATCAAATGATAGAACAAGAGGAAAGGGTCTCAAGTTGTGTCGGGGAAGGATTAGGTTGGCTATGAGGAGAAATGTCTTCCCCTCAAGGGCTGTCCAGGCCTGGCCCAGGCTGCCCAGGGCAGCGGTGGAGTCCCCGTGGTCCCTGGAGGGGTTTCCAAGCGGTGGAGATGCGGTGCTGAGGGACAGGGGTTAGTGGTGCCCTGGCAGTGCTGGGGGAATGGTTGGGCTCAGTGATCTTAAAGGTCCTTCCAATGTAAAGGGCTTCATGATTCTATGACTCTGTGACCATGGGAAGCAGGCAAAGGTGCGATTGGTGATTGCTCTTTCTGAACACAGCACCGGGGATCAAACAGAGAAAGGGTACATCCTGAAGAGCCCCATGACACGGAGAAATGAGCCGGAGAGGTGCCTGTCGCCTGCCTGTGTCAGTCTCGTGAGAGCTCTGCTCCACTCATCCCTCCTGCTGGGGATCCACTCTGACAAACAGGTGAGCGACCTCCACACCGTGAGGAGTGATCAGCCTAGCTAGGGAGGAGATCTTCCGGAGAGCCTACCCGAGGAACCTACCCTGTCTTCTAGGCAATTCTAGACCTGATGAAAGAGAGACCGGAGGATGTGGAAAAGTTCTTCTGGGGCCACCTTCAGAAAGATGTGGCGTGCCTGGCAGAAGCCCTCGGCAGGAACACGGAGGATGCTGTGTTGACTGTCCACCTGTTTCTGCAGCACCTGAGCAATGACAACTCATCAGGTAGAGAGATGCCGGGAAGCTCTGCGAGGTCACCAGCAGGCCTGTTGTGGTTGTGTTTTAACTGGGACCGGTGTCTTTGGTTCCTCCTTCTCGGGAGAGTCTCTATCCCAGGAAACCTGTGAGAAGACAAGGAGGACCATGAGCATTGAGAGCTCATTCAAAGCACTCAGGACTGACCAGCTTGAGGACACGGGCTGGTTGGGAGGCAGTTTTCTCCAAGTGGGCATAAGTGTCATCCCTTGTGCTCTCGGTTCCTCTTGTTGCTACATCATCCTACTCCTCGCTCTCAAGAAACCCACTGAAACTCTGGGCAGACCCCAGAGTCTACAGGGTAAGAGCTCATGTGTCTTCCACAGATGAGGGTGTAGCCTTGAGCATCCTGCTTGCGAAGAAAGACCGAGAAGAATGGGAGACCTCCTTCAAAGCCCTGGCTCAGCCCTTCTTCCAGGTAGGTCTGTGCCCAGCTGCTGCTGCAGGTACCGCGTACCCAAAGCACGGCTTTGCTGGTGGTCGCCTCTGTGTCCAGACACGTCTGCTGAGCTTAGGGTGTTCCCGTGTGGAAGAATAGAGGTTTTCTCATCTTTTTTTGAGCTGAGACCTCATCCTGGTGTGTGCTCCTGCAGAGAGCTGGCTTCTTGGGTGCTTTTCGTGTGCCAATTCAGATCCTCCTTGGAAACCGGTTGGGTTTCTTCTCTTGGAGAATATCACCTGTGGGTTTGTCCCTGTTCTTGCCCCTTTGGTGGCAAGTTCTCACCATGCCCCCAGAAAGGGGTAGCTCCTAATGACTCGGGTTCTTGCAGGAATTGGAGCAGAGCCTTAATTCTGTCAAGGAGCAGAGGATGAATGAAGGTCCCCATGGCTCCAACCTCCTCCTGAAAATAGCTTATGGCTGGACGCCGCCTTTCCAAGACCTGCCGAGTCAGGGGTTGATCAATCAGCCCTGCATGTGGAGATTTGAGCAGAAGATGACCATCCAGACCCTGATGCATTTCCTGCAGCAGGAAAATGGAGAAGGCACCGAAAATCCATTCCCCATTCTTCTGGAACTCTTGTCAAAGGTTGTCTGTGGAAACATACCCTCTCTAAAGCACACTCAGTAGATTCAACCTAGTTGGTGTCTGTGGGGCACTGGGGTAGCTTTTATCCCCTCGTATTTCTTTGGAGCATCTGAGCAAGGTTACCTTGCAGTGCCAGGGGGGATCCCCGAGCCTTGATTCACGCTGAGTTTTCTCTTTCAGCTTGAGAACATCCAACATGTCCGACACCTGCCCGACATTCTCCATCTGCAGAATGCCCTGATCCACTTCTTCCAAAACAGCCACAAAGGGGAAAACTACACGGTTCGGCAGTTTCTGGACCAGCCTGAACTTTCAGGTGTGATATGAAAGCCCATCACGCCTGTGACGTGGGTGTTAGACACCCCACAGCACCCAGGTGCTCCCCCTGAGAAGCTGTAGTTTGTGTGGTGGAGCCAACCCAAGAGCAGCCCATTGAGGCTGGGGGTGAAATATAGGAATCTGGGAGGGGGTGGAGGCCTGAGGCATTGGGATGGACCCGAGATCTTCTGGGGCATTTGGTGCTTGGTGGGGTTCTTCTGCCGTGAGCAAGCAAGGTAGGTGAGATGGGCTTTTCAGCTCTGTAGTCCTGGTGACTGGTTGATTGATGTCACAGGTGGTCTCACACAGGCTCAAAGCCCAGCTTGAGCCAACGTGCAGCGTGGTGTGGGGTGACACCTCAGTGATGTACCTGTTGGAGACATCCTTTGACCTGACGTGTCCAAGGAGGATGCCTTGACGAGGCTGTTTTCTCCTCTCTCTGTCTCCGCAGAGGACCAACGTTTGGCTTTCAGCAGAGCTATAGAGACCATCCGGAAAGTTTGGAGCAATATTAAGATGAATCCATCCAGCTCAGGTATGTGATCATCCCCAGGACATCACGTCCCTCTTTGTTGGCCATTTCATTTCTTCTGGAGGTGAGGGAGCTTGGGTTGTTTAGTCTGGAGAAAAGGAGGCTCAGGGGAGATCTCGATGTCGACAACTCTCTGAGAGGAGGTTGGAGCCAAGTGGGGTCGGTCTCCCAAGTATCAAGAGATAGGACACGAGGAGAGGGCCTCAAGTTGCACCACGGGAGGTTTAGGTTGGACATTGGGGAAAACGTCTTTCCTGAAAGGGTTGTCAAGCATTTGGAGAGCTTCCCAGGGCAATGATAAAGTCCTCATTCCTGGAGGGATTGAAAAGATGTGCTACAGAGGCACATGGTTTAGTGACGAACTTGGCAGTGCTGGCTTGATGGTTGGACGCAGTGATCTTGATGGTCTCTTCCAGCCAAAACGATTCTTTGTGGTTCTTTGATTCTGTGATTCTTCTGAAGATGTTCCAAAGCTGAGCCACTTCCTGCAACGACCCTTGCTGACAAAATCGCTGAGCTTGCTTGTTCTATCTGCTAAAAGCAAATTAAAAACCCTTCTGAAAAGATAAAACCTGATAAGGAAACCCTTTGAAGACCTCAGTGAAAGGGAGGATTTCCCCTAGGGTCTGTACAAAAAGGAGAACTTTCCACCCTTACAGGAATCCTGTCAGACCTCTCGCCAAACGACATCAACACCAAGACTGCTGTCCTTCACCTCCTCCCCACCCAACCGTCCATCACCCACCTGGTGACCATGTTCCTCATACAGCTGCAAAACAGCTGTGTTGACACAGCTGCGCGGGTCACCAGGGAGAGGCAGCGGTAGGTCTGGAGCCACTTGCTCATCTGCTTGTCCATCTCCTCCACCCTTCATAGAAGCTCCATGGAAGGTTTTCAGGGCTGGTATGGGGCTCTTAGGGGAGCTGTGGTGGCCAAACAGTGCTGATGGAAGGTTCTGGTGGCTTTGTGTTCAGCAAAGCGGGTCGTCAATAGGGCGAGTAAGATGAGGTGACAGGTCCTGTAATCACACAGAGCAACTGTTTCTCCCCCAGGTCCATCTCTGCAGAAGAGGTGAAGCCCTCCTCCGTGCTGGCCATAACCAAGAGCGACCTGGTGACCATGGCGCTCACCAACTTACAGTACAAGATAGATGAAGATGGCACCAAGACAACCTACTTCGACTTCCAGGTGCTGCAGCGTCAAGTGGCTCAGCGCTTCATCAGTGGGAAGCCCATCATCAAAGCTCAGGTGAGCCCTGCAGCGGCCACGTTGGGTTGCCCCAGGTCAGCAGTGGGGTTGGCAGCTGCTTCCAGCCTCTTCTGGGTGCCTTTCTGGAGTCCTGAAGGCATTGGCAGATGCCTGCTGTGCATCTGTCTCTGCTCCTCAGGTTCTGACGGACTGCTATGGCCAGAAACCACTTGTGTGGTCATGACACGGTGGCCTGAAAGGTAGTGTGAGGAGCTACAGCCCCATCTTTTGTGGAAGGGAAGCCAACTTGGTTTCTTTGAGAGCGAGGGAGGAGTTGAGAGCTGTTCAAAGAATTTCAAGAGGCGTCTTCCAGAGTTACACATGGCCCAAAGTGGGACTCTGAGTCACCTCGAAGGAGCAAATCTCTGGCTGACGCTGTTGGTCTCTGTTCTGTGAAACTGAAGCCTGGAGATGGTGGGAAAAGGGGACTTCAGGACACTAGAACCAGGCTGCCCTGCAGCAGCTGGGGGGTCTGTGCTCTCCTAAAGGTCGAGATCAGTTCACGCTGGCAGTTCCCAAGACCCTTTTGGTCCTTGGAAATAGTTCCCATGAGGACTTTCTCCATCACCTTGCTGCAGACAGAGGTGAGGCTGCAAGCTGCCCAGATGCTTCCTTCATGGAGATGCCTCCCGACAGCCATCAGGGACCTCCCCTGACCTCCACAACTCCATAGTGGCCTCAGGATTCCATCAACCACCTCCTTCAGAACCTCAGGGACATCCCATGGACACACATCTGCCCAACTGAACTTCTCTGCTGGTTCCCATTAAGTCACAGCAGGCATGTTCATAACCATGTGTCTCAAATGCTTTCCAGACAGCTCCATCCATTGCCCTCAACAGCGTGAGGACCCTCCAGGTCACCAAGGCAAAAGTCAAAGACCAACTTCCCCAGGTACGCAACGTGTTGCTGGTCTTCTCCTCCATCCAACCCTCAGGTCTCCTCTCAAGTCCTGTGACACGGTGCAGGCCATGGAGACTGGGCAGACATGTGGGAAGACCCAAGGCCAACTCAAGCAGGGAATAGGAGACCTGTCAGGACTCAGTTCTCCCGTGTCAGGGGCATGAGCAGGCTGGGAGGACATCATGTTGTGGTGGTCCCAGCCCTCACCGGCTCACATCGTGGTCGTTGTCACTGCCAGGAGCTGCTCAGCATCAACCAGCAGAAGCGCATCATGGAAGAAGCCCGCTCAGTCAATGCCCTCTCCAAGGTCTTGGCCACCTTGAAGGTGGCTGCTGAGTTCCTGGCCGTGACGGGTGGTGACCCGGAGCGCCCACTGCCTGAGTACATCCAGCAGGAGCTGAGGATGGACCTCGGTGCAAAGGAGCTCCAGGACGTGCCGGTGGGCGAAGGGCTCAGGGCGGGTGGGAAGTGGGACCTTCGTGCCTTCACCCCCGCCCCTCTGGGCAGGGCTTTGCATCTCCCGTGGTTCCCACCATCTTCACGTGCTCCATGGTCCTGTTCAGAGCAAAGAGGTCCTGGGCGCCTGGGTGGGTTTAAAAGCTTGGCTGTGTGGTGCCAGGTCTTCGTGTCGTGTTCACCAACACCTTGGGGACGCCTCTGGCACTTTGGATGGCCCACGACACCTCCATGGGGGACACCGGTGATATGGGAGCCAGTGATTTGTAGATGGGCCCACCTGGATGCTTGAACTGGGCAGTTGAGGTGCAGCCATCGGAGGATGTTGGTAGCCCAATGTGTCCTCCTCCAGGACACCCTGGAGCTGAGGGCGGATGGGACCATTCCAAGGAGTTGAACACCTGTGCCTCTCTGTCCCTCTTCTTCAGGTGGTGCCCAACACCCGGCTGAAGCATATCCTGTCGCTGTGGCAGGTCCTGGCGGCTCGCAGGTCCATGCTGTTGGTCCAAATGAACCAGGTGAGGGAGATGAGGCTGGGGGATTAGATGGGCTTTGCCAGCCCGGGAGGAGAGAGGAAATACGTTGCTTCAGCCTGGTGGCATTTTTGATGTCCCCGTCTCATCCCTTCCTTGGGTAAACATCAAGGCCTCTGGACCATCTTGAAGATAACCTGCTCCCCTGGGTACTTTCAAGACCGGTTCATATCTTGGAAATGCTCTGGTGGCCCTGATAGGAGGTTCAGGGACCCAAGAGGGTCACGGTGCTCCTTCCTCTTTCGGATGTTGCCTCTGGACCCATCTGGTTGGGGTGTGCTGGGGTCTCCCTGTTGCTGACACTGGTGGGTCTTTGCAGGATCCCTTCTGCCTGGTCCCCAAGCAGTTCCAAGGGCGGCTGGGTGTGAAGGAAGCCAAAGACCTGGCCTTGGCCTTGTCCAACACCAACCTTGACATCTTCCTCATTGAGCTGCATGAGATGATCACCGTGGCACTGTCCAGATTTCAGCCGGAATATGAGTAAGTCTGGGTTGTTGCCTAGGACAGCCAGAGTGGTGGCAGAAGTCACAGCTTCCCAGGAGAGTTTGACTGGGGAGAGACGTCTGAAGAACTCTGGTCCAAGTCTTGCTCCAGGCAGGTTGCTCAAGGACTCATCTGATTGTGTGTTGGTGGATCTCCATCTTTGGGGATGCCCGTCCTGGGGGCTGTCCTGAGGTGGCATCACCAGTGATAGCAAAAAGGTTTTTCTTATCCCCATCCGTCAGCTGCCTCGTTGGCTCGTTGGCAATAACCCAGGGTGGCCTCTAGCACAAGGCATTGCCCACCACGGACCAGCAACCTTGACCAAGACAGTGCTTATTGTTGACAGCCAGTGCTGGCCGTGACTGCCTCCTGGGGGTGGTGGGACATCCATCCCACCTCCACCTACTCACCCCCCTGCTCTGCCTCACTTGCAGGCTGAAGTATGCCTTTAGGTGCTTCCTGGAAGACAACCAAGTCCCTGCTGCCTTTGTGGACACCCTCACGGATGCCCTGGGCTCAGACACTCCTGTCAAGAACATCCTCTCCGTCTGGAGGATGGCTGTGAAGACTAGCCAGGTCAACGTCCCTGCCTATGGCCAGGAGAGGCCAATTCAAGGAAGCCATTAGCCCCCTGCTCACAATGACGCCGCTGGAGACTTGTCCCCACCTACCCCTAATTCCAACACGATCTCCGTGTGGGCTCCTGGAGCAGTTTGAGCCTGTAAACCCCCCACATCCTGCCCTCCTCTGCCTGAATCTGGGTGAGAAGCTCTCACCTGGACCCACCACTGTCCCCACAGGGACCCCAAGGGTCCCCATCCCTCCGACCCTGCTGAGCCACAGCAAGACCTTGGAGAGCATCCCCATGGGCACGTCGCCAACACCACTACCCCTCTCCTTAGTTGGCCATCTCTGACCCACACCAGCCCCCAATGGGGAGTGTGAAGACCTGGAGCTTCTCTGCCACCCCAGTGTTGGCCAATCTGTACCTCTGTGTGTCCCCACGCCCATCAACAGTGGCCTCTGTCCTGCCTTACCCCGCCTCTCCCTTCCTTCTTCATTAAACGCTCAAAGACCCATCTTGGTTTCGTATCATTCCCGAAGCGGTGGCCACAGGGCACCTGGCTGGTGTTATGGGTGTGACCAGACCTTCTCTGGAGCTACCATGGGGCTCAAGTGGTCTTCAAAGCGATGGTGATGGAGGAGCTGGGCGCCTGAGCTTCACCACACTGGCCTCCATGGGTGGGCGGTGGCAGGAAAGACCACAGGCACCCTGCTCAGAGTACCCCCGCTGTTCCCAGGTTACTCCAGTGGCCTCAAGGTTTTGTCCCATGGGTTGTGCTCCTTCTCTCCGTCTTCCTGGAGAATGAGGTGCCTACCCACACCTTGGTCCTCTCCACACTCTCCCTGCAGGTACTTACAGACACCGATGAGATCTTCCCAGTGTCTTCTCCAGGCTGGACCATCCCAGCTCCCTCAGCCTTTCCCAGGAGGGGTGTTCCAGTAGCTTGATCATCTGGGTGGCCCTTCCCTAAGTCTAGGTTAAAGGTCTCAGTAGAAGTCTGGCCAGTTTGTTGATGAAGACCCACTTGGTCAGGTGAATCTCATCAGCTCCCAACAGATCTGGCTCTTCAAAGGTAGACCCAGCTTCTCAAAGTCAGATCCATAGTCAGGGAAGCCCCAACCTTGAATATGGCACTAGCCATGCAACCAGAAGCTCCAGTTTCTTCGTCATGGCCCCTGGACTCTCTCCATGGCTCTCTTGTACTGGGAAACTCAGCACTGGACCCAGACTTCCAGGTATGACCTCACCAGTACGGAGATGAAGGACCACCTCCCTCCATCATGACCTTCCTGTGTAGCAAGGGCTTATGGTTCATGGTCAATCTGCTGTCCAGCAGGACCTTTTCTACCAAGCTGCTTTGCAGCCAGGGTGTGCCATCGTGTCCTCGTGCTGGGGGTGGTCTCTCCACAGGGGCAGGACTTTGTGTTCACCCTGGTAGAACCCCATGAGGTTCCTCTCAGACCATTTCTCCAGCCCGTTGAGGTTCCTCTGGGTGGCAGCAGGGCCCTTTGGTGTCTCAGATGCTCCTTCCAGTTTGGTGTCACCTGAAACTTGCTGACATCCAGCCAGTTGACAACTCACCTCACCGCTCATCCAGTCTAGTCTTCCTCTTTAATATTTTCTGTTTGATATCATTATCAATGATCTGGACAAGGGGATAAAGGGCACCCTCAGTCAGTTGGCAGACAACACCAAGTTGGGCAGGAGTGTTGATCTGCTGGAGGGCTGGGGGGGCTTTACAAAAGGATCTGGCCAGGCTGGATCAATGGGCGAAGGTCAATGGGATGAGGTTCAACAAGGCCAAGCGCTGGGTCCTTCACTGACGCCACAACAACAACCTGCGATGCTCCATGTTGGGGCAGAGAGGATGGAGACTGCTCGGTGGAAAAGAAACGAGTTGGAGTTGGTCAACATCCGGCTGAACATGAGCCGACGTGTGCCCAGGTGACCAAGAAGCCACCAGCACCCTGGCTGTGTCAGCACTGGGGTGGCCAGCAGGGCTAAGGCAGGGATTGTCCCCACAGACTCAGCACCGGGAAGGCTGCCTTTTGAATTCTGGGGTCAGTTTTTGGCCCCTCCCTCCCAGAAGGACATTGAGGGGCTGGAGCATGGCCAGAGAAGGGCAACGGAGCTGGGGAAGGGTCCGGAGCAGGAGTGTGTGGAGGAGCGGCTGAGGGAGCTGGGCTTGTTCAGCCTGGAGCAAAGGAGGCTGAGGGGAGACCTTCTGGCTCTTCACAACTCCCTGAAAGGAGGTTGGAACCAGGTGGGGTCAGGATCTGCTCCCAAGGAACAAGTGCCAGGACAAGAGGAAGTGGCCTCATGTTGCGCCAGGTGAGGTTTAGGTTGGAGCTGAGGAACAATTTCTTCCCCTCCAGGGTTGTCCAGGCCTGCCTCAGGCTGCCCAGGGTGGAGTCCCCATGATTCCTGGAGGGGTTTCCAAGCTGTGGAGATGCGGTGCTGAGGGACAGGGGTTAGTGGTGCCCTGGCAGGGATGGGTTTCTGATTGGACTTGAGGATCTTGAAGGGCTCTTCCAACCTGATGGATTCTGTGGTGGTGATTAATGTGAAATGTATCAGGAAGTGAGGGACCTGGGCCTGCTTTTCTCTGGGCAGAGACACCACCATCAGAGTGATCATCTGGACACAGGCCTGAGCAGCTGACCCACAGGAGCTTCAGTCCAGGGAACCCTGAGAAACTCTGGGCTTGTGGCCAACACAAACCTCTTGAGGCTCACAAGGAGAAGTGGCCAGTCCTGCATCGGGGGAAGAATCCTCTTGATCTTCAGGGCAGGCTGGAGCTGTCCAGCTGAGCCGTGACCCTGAGGAGAAGGGCCCGGCCACTACAAGGCACACCGGAGCAGCTGCTACCCATGGGCAGGGCCACCTGCACACTGGTCTGCACTGGGACGGGCGTGGCCACCGAGGTGATCCTGAGAGCGGTTGAAGCGTGGTGTCGGAGATGGTCGAGTTTGTCTCTAAACTGGGAACCAAGAGGAGAAAGAAAGATCAGCACAAAGTGAAGCTTTGGGAGCTGAGGGTGGACATGAGGGTTTGATGTCACTTTTAGTCACAGGAAAGGTCCCTCCAAGTGCAGTTCTGTGGGACAAGAGTCCACTCACAAAGAGCTTGGATTGAACAAGGCAAAAAGGGCACATCTGAGGATTGCTCCCCCAGGAAAGGTGCTGGCCCTCAAGTCTCTTGCTCATTCTCAATGTCCCCTTGTAACTCTTTAAAAGCCCCAAGACTTTTGCCTCTGTCCCCTTTGCTTTAGGCCTGAAAGCAGGTTGTTCTCAAAAAGTGCTTTATTCTGGCCAAGACAGCAAAAAGAACACATCCAATGATTGCTCCCTCAGGAAAGGTGCTGGCCCTCAAGTCTCTTGCTCATGTTCATAGTCCCCTTGCAACTCTTTAAAAGCCCCAGGACTTTTGCTTCTGTCTCCTTTGCTTTAGGCCTGAAACCAGGTTGGTCTCAAAAAGTGCTTTATTTTATACGTGAAGCAAAAAGGGCTTCATCTAACTATCCCAAGAAAGGTGCTGGCTCTGGAATCTCTTGCTCATTCTTATAGTCCCTTTGCAACTCTTGAAAAGCACCAGGAGTTTCGGCTCTGTCCCCTTTCTCTTGGCCTACAACCAGGTTGCTCTCAAAAAAAAAAGTGTTTCTCTCTGGCCGAGAAAGCAAAACGGGAAGAAGCTAAAGGTTACTT